>JAAAKG020122110.1:0-15022 GCA_010014905.2 Druon quercuslanigerum
GTGCAAGCAAAGCAGCTGTCAACAATTAAGTGAACATTCAAAATGGCCGAGCTTGTCGGCATAAGTGAGAGACATGAGTACCAACATAACGCTACAAAAAAATCGAAATTCGAATATACGCAACCCGCGAAAATTCAAAATTCGCGATACATATATATATATACATATATATTCTTATTCATTTACTGTGGAATGATGTAGAATTGTAGATAGACGAAGAAATAAATATATATAATCTTATGTTATTAAGTACCTATCTGCATTATTTGCCCCTATTATGACTAAGAGCCTGTATTGCACTCCTTAATTTATCACCTCCAGTATACCTTAAAAGAGACTTCCCCATCCTTAAACTTATAATCCTCTTAATTCATCCCCTGAAGATTCCATGCTTAACTAGTCCACGGCTCACGACCTACCTGAGGGGGATATGCGCAACTAGCCCCCTCCGTCTAGGACAATGAAAATTTACTAATAGAAAAATCAAATAATATTGATTTTTCAACATTCTTAAATTTGCATATACTTTATCCATAATATTTTGATGTTCTTTAGGGACAGACACGGATTTTGTGAGTGACAGCAACTTTAAAACTAGATTTCTAAGAAAAACCTGTCTATAAAAGTATATTCAGGAAAGGATTGATTCTCATTCATGTCTCTTTATTATTATTCTTTTTACCAGCCTAAAGAAACATAATAATCATTGTAAAAGCCAATGATACCAACTCTAAGTATCATGCCCAAGGAGAACAGTCATTTGTCCATAAAATCACGAAATATAGAAATAAATATGTATAAAATTAATAAACGGATCAAGCTGAAGCCTTTTTATCAGTTGTCAGATAGAAGATATTGCAAAAATATTAACTTTATCTATAACTGTTCATGGTATTCAATTAATACAAAAAGGGACAAAACTTAATAAGAAAAAAGGATATTTAAAATTGCGGAGAAACTACATCACGTAATATGCGTTCACTCTGTGGTCTAAATTGTTTTCTGAACATGTCATACGTATAAAACAGTCATGCACGTAGAAATATTCATCAGCCTTCCTCCCGCACCTCTAATAGGCCAAATCATCTATATTATTATAAAGCCGCCTCTATCGAATCATCGATCACGCCCAGTGAATCCCAACTGGTCTTTCACCAACGGAAATCTGAATCCCCCCTGGTGGGCGTCCCAGCGCGGCGTCTCCCCATGGTTTATCACGCGAGACCAATAATAACCGTTACCAATGGAGACCAATAGGGACGGATTTTCCAATGCAACGGTGGAATGAAAGTGGTGCGTTTCCCGCGCTGATAGACAGCTCACCGCATGGTTGGTATGACAGGTGGTACATATTTACCTACCGGATCAGGCACGATGCAGGTGATACAGATAGAGGGGGTTCTGCGAGTTACATTTTACATTAGGATAGGACGTTAGGTTGCATTTTACGCGCGTAGGATGCGCATATTTGCTCCCCTTCTATCTTGTCCTTCCATCCTTCTTTGTCTTTATTTTTCTGCCCCTCTCAGTCTCTCTGTCTTACTCTGAATCTCTCCTTTGTCACTCTGTGACCCTTTCTCTCTCCAGTTCTCTACCCCCACCCCCCTCTCTCTCTCTTACTGTCTCTCTTTTTTAAACCCTCGTAAGTTCCCCTCTCACTTGGCACTTGATGAGGGGACAGACCGACAGAGATAAAGAGCACTTCCGGACAACCGGGTAGACCAAGGTCCGTGTATCTGTCGGTGCTGGTATCCTGGCAAGGAGAGGCGGCAGTACCCGCGGGAGTAAGTCACACCCGAGTGCCCACGCTTCCTCTTATCCGTTCGGTACCTCCTGTCCTGTCTCTCCAGCTACCTCGGATCCCAGCTCAAACTCTTATGTACTTGCGTGTATTCTGTTAATTCTGTATATACTGTAACATGTAACTGACTCGACCCTCCTCGCGCCCAAGCTCAGGGCCAAAGTATTATTATTATTATTGTTTATTACTACTTCTCCAGACTTTTCGAATAATGTGTGGTACTTTGGTTCCTCCACTTTGTCTTCCACGTTGTCCTTTCTGTCTTTCAGAAATTTACCACAAAACTCCTTCCTGGACTTTGAATTTGGGATTATATTGTGGGAAAGGAGGGAAACAAATTATTCTTGCTGATCAACTTTGTAAGGTCTTTTATGGAAGGAATAACCGATTACGAATCCTTATTAAAATGTTACTGAATAGAAGAGTTTTTTTTGCCTTTAGTGACTGAGCTCAAAATTGATTTATTTATTTATCTTGACTTACTTTAACTTGCATACTACACCTTTCCCAAGTATCCTATTTCAGTATTTTATCGAGAAAAAAATATATAAGGGCTACAATGTTTATTTTTTGTTCCCTGGATAGATGGAATACTCTAGAATTATAGAAATTTTCACCAATGTAAGCCAGGAAAGCGAACATTCCAATAAAACGAGTAAAAATGACATGGACTTCTTAAATCACTTCCCTCTAAACGAGAATTAGGTTTTTTGCCATACATTGATCCTGAGTAATACTTTTGTCCAAGATTTTTAGCACAGACCATTTCTGATGGCCAAGTAAAAAAATTTAAGTATTTTTTAATATTACTTACCCATACATTTTTAAACAATTTTCATTTATTTAAGCAATTATTTTGCAAAACATAATCAATTTGAATCTTTTCTGAGTGACCTGAACTAATTAGTTAAAATCAAAAATCACACGATCAATTTACCGCTCGTGTTTATCATAGATTTGAAAAAAAAATAGATTAAGTTTTTCAGAGACAGTGTTAATTGCTGTTATTTTGTTTAAGAAAACTTGTTCATAGATATTAAAATTGTTTTGAAAATTATAAATATGTAATAAAAAATGTCGACATCGAAGGACCTAATGAAAATTCTTGAAAAGTTTGCAAAAAACTACCATTTTCTGTGTTATTTTAGTCAAAAGTTACATTTCATCGAGCAAAAAGTAATGATATAATTACCAATAAAGTGAATCGATCGTGCTGATCTTTGATTTAAACCAATGGTGCATGCTACTCAAGGAATGTGTAAATTTGTTATATTTTGTTGCAAAAATGTTTAAAGAAATAGAAATTGTTCAAAAATCTATGGGTATAGGTGGTAAAAATACCAAAAATACCTGAATTGTACTAAATTTGATGAAACATCTGCAAAAAACTACACTTTTCTGCCTTATTATATTTAAAAGTTACATTTAAACAATGAAAAATTGTTGAAACAATTAACAAGAAACTGAGTAGACTGCATATGTTGCTTATACTGCCGAATTAGTTTATCTTGTTGTCAAAGTATCAATAATTTGTTAAAAAGTATCGTTTAAACAAATACAAATTGTTCAACCAATTAATAATAAGTAATCATCAAATTTTTTAATTTAACCATTAAAAACGATTAGTAATAAAAAAAATTGCACAAACTTAATATTTACGACCAATATTTCGCAAAATCCTCGATCCTTATTTAAAGGGTGTTTTTGAGGCCTAATGGAAGCGGTTGGTGAGGAGGGGAGTCAGAATGAAAAATGAATGCATACGACAAATACGGAGAAGTGATTTTAAGAATTCCAGGTAATTTGCACTTATTTTATTGAAACGTTCGCCTTGAGCTTTGTTAAATTCCTTATGTTCTAATTGATTTTATGAATTCCTTTTAAGTCTTCCGAACTCTTTTGAATTCTTTTGAATTCATTTGAATTCTTTGAATACTCGTATGCATATCAAAATATTTAGTGGTTGACCCCTCGTATCATAATACATTCTAAACCAATAATTATAGATAGAATAGATCTTCTACCGCGATATCCATCTCTATACACATTAATTTATCGTCAACCTATATCTCATTTGACCAATTTCTGCTATAATATTTATTTTAACTTTATTTTAACCCATCTAATTTAACTTCTCTCGTATTTTAATATATGAATCACTCCCAAATAATTTGTCAAAACATATTTAGTTTACTAAGAAAATGTGTTTTAAAAAGAATTTCTTTTGTCTGAAACGTGCAAATCAGGAATCTACAACTTATTGAACATGAATCAAATCCGGAAATTAAAAAGCAATTGGAGCCATTTGGTATATAAACCTTCATTAACTAAATATATATTGTTTCCTTTCTTATTAACTTTCACGATTTGTGGGTCCCAAAATTGTCTATATTGTTTCACTTCACTGATTCATAAGTAGAATATGTAAGTCATAATTCGGTGATGGTAAACGACTCAAAAATCAATGTAAAAACTTACTGAAAATTGAGTAAATTGCAACTGATTGACCATATAGGGGCAAAATTAAGTCACTTTAAAGTTACGAGCTGATGACCACAGCGAGTTAAAAAAAATTATGACAAAAATGTGTTAAGAGCATTGGGGGAAATCGAGTATAAAAGAAGAAGAAAACAAGGATTTGCATACTATATTATAATACATTCATATATTTTAACATAAAATATAATCCATCGTTTTTCTTGTTTCCTTTCAAATTGTTTTTGCCCGAAAATTTCTAAAAAAGAATTTTAGAGAGTATCATACAGGCTTGAATGATAATATATTAATAATTCTATCAATGGATCTTTTTTACTTTTTTCTAAAAATTTGAAACAATGGAGCAGGCAGAGAAGAGATAAGAATATATGAGAAAGTTTAAAGAAGGGGAATCCCAGAAAACGGCGCCTGGAATGCTTTGCATCATTCTGAATCCTACATTTGCTGAAAAGTTTTAAATCAGTAAAGCGTCTCCTAAGATTTCAACCTATAAGAAACAAATTTTATTTCTCACTTGCTGGTGACATTATTCTTTAAAGTCTTGTCTTAGAATAAAGATACGGAAGACATTATATTTTGACATTAGCTCACGACTGTCATTAACAGTTTGGCTGTTGCCTCAATCAAAGATCTCAAATCAATGCAGGAATCAGTCTCAATTCTTGTGAATCATGAGACTCAATTTGAGACTATTTTGTCGCTTTAAAACCTTTTTGTTTATATTTTGCTGCGCCTGAATTATAGACGAATATTCAGCTTAAAGTATAATCCTAACTTTTTTCTGTGGTCTAGATGCGCCCAGTTTATGTTATAATTGTTTTGTCATTCATTCTTCACGCCTTTCGTTTAAAAAAGCCAGTCTCGATCCATAAATAATATTTTCTAATTCAGTCTGAATCTCAAATAAGCTTGCTGTTCAATGCCTTACGTAATTTTTATATGTCTATATATATTATATTAATATAAATAGCAAAATAATACGTAACGCAGAATGATATGTATTGTACAGAAATAATATGTAATTTGCACACTCAGAAATAGTAACTATTAACTAAAAATCAAGTGACGTTTATCCAATTTTCCATTACGAAAATTCATACTGACTTTTTCAGCGAATGTTTCTATTTCGAATAAAAAGAAATTCTCAAAAATTAAAAAATTAAGTATAAAGTACAGTATTATATGCAGTATAGATAACATGCATATATGCATATTTACTTTTTTTGAAATTATAGTTTAATATTCACATATACAATGCGCATATTCTCCAACACTGAGCATTTTTTGTTTAAACTTTGCAGTCAAAAATCATATCATCAAAAATAATGCGCATATTCTCTAACACGAAAAATTTTTTAAAACATGACCTTCGACTTGAATCTTTTCTTTTAACTCAACTGCGAAGTTTTTTCTTATCATTCTGTGCCAATTTATTGAATAAAAGTTTGGACGTGTCGCTGAGGAATTAGAAAAATATAATTATTTTTCCTAATCCTCAAAAAACTGTCATCAACCTTACTAAGTTTATCTAAATTTCCCCTTGCACAGGGAATTGACATACATTAACGCTCGAACTTAACCTTAAGTGTCACAATTATTCGCTGCCTGTCATAAATTCAAATACACTCAAATGCGCCACCACTAAAAAATTTTAGGCTATCAAATTAACAAAGATATCATATTGGGGGTGTTAAATCTTGAACAGGGATGTATATATAGAGTTGCCGACATGAGTTCATTCGTCTTCAAATGCGTTCATACAAATAAATACCAAATTTTTTTATGGCGCATTGAAGCGCATTTGAAGTTATAACAGATACCTATGATGAATTTGAAAAAATGTTATCAGTTTAGAAAAATGACGCCAGCCCACCACCCCACACACACAATTTTGATCGCTGATAACTCGGGTATCAATGTGGCGCACATTTTTTTCTTTGTAGCGCATATGAGCGCATTTGAAAATGTTTAAGTTCATGTGATTTAAACTTTGATTTTTTAAATGGAGGGGGTAGTGTGACCGGCCTCCCTCGCGTAACACCTGATGTAACTCCTACAGTTTTGCGGCTAGAAATTTGTTTATCGGTGGTGCATTTGAGCGTATTTCGAGCGCAATTCAGTGAGCTATAGAAAACTCGAAAATCAAGAGTGGGGGTCAAGTGGGGCTATTTCTACACGGGAAGTCATGAAATACAATATACCTTATGAAAAAGAATATAACATCTCATGATATCATGAAAGTCGCAGAACCGTCTTCCTCTTACATACGACTATCTGTCTTGATATTAAAGAAAACTGCTACAGATACAGTGCTACACGAACCGAGTAATCCGAGTAATATACTAACTGCATAATCGTTTGGCGCATTACGCATTTTCAACGCGTAAATTCAACCCTCCCTCGTGGGATACCGCATTAAAATAACAATTATATCAACAGTGCCCGCATAAATAGCGCTGCAGCTTTCGAATACATGCGTATGTGTGTATTTTTTCACCTGCAAGAAAACACCGTAATTCTGATCACAGATCTCGAATAGTCACGAGAAAAAATCATTAAAGAAGGTCAGTTATCTTGGGGAAATTTAAAACTCACGAAGCATGAGATTATTAAAACCTGCTTTAATATAATTAATTTTTCATAGACTCCCATATTAGCAATTGTATATTTGAATATTTTTGAAATTTGTTTCAATTCATTTTAAAACATTTATTTAGTTCCTTATATTAATCTCATATATTATATACTCAAGTTAGAAATTAAAATAATTTTTGCGGCTCTGCGTTTAAATTTCCATGGAAAGGAATGTTTTCTGATTTCAGTAGAAAACTTTCAGGAACAAAATGCTCTTTGAGAGAGGATGCAGAGGTTATGTTTCCTGTGGTCCTGCTGCTAAGAAGGGCTCCACCCCGGATTCCGATGTTCTACATTCGAAATTGTACGTTATGCTTGGCTCATAATGAATTGCGTGAGTACAATAGTAATCTGCATTTCCTTGATTTTTGAGACATCCGATTGACCTCTTACAGAACTGAACCATAGGATACAAAATGATTTGGAATCTATTAAAAAATCATTTTGGTCGTTCATTAATCCAAAATTGTCTATCTGTTTCTGTTCATCTTTTAATGTTTCTGTCCTTTTTTTCTATTCCATCCCATAAATAGAATTATTTATTGTAATTCTCACAAATTAATTAATAATAATTACTAAATTTAAGATCAGATAACCCAGGTTGAAATATTATATAGTTTATGTATAATATGAAATATTGTATATAATATTAATTTATTGTATACATTTTTTGTTTAAAACAAATGATTATTATACATAAAACTTCACACTACATATATATAATTTTTCCGCCTAGAAATTATTTTGATCTTAAGATAGTATTATCATGATGAAGAAACATTTGGTATATGTTTTTGCGTATACATTAGAGTTTCGAAAAAATAAACGAGTTGTCGCTGGTATACTTCAAATTAATACATTGTCCCACATTGATCAGATAGAGCCATATGGTAGATACATTACCCTCTTTCGCCTTTTCAAAATTATCGCAACCTTCTCCAATTCAAGAAATGTTATTTCTAATAATATATTGAACGCTTTGTAAGAATACCCAATACGGTCAAAACTTACTATTCGAGTTAAATATTGAATAGAAACTGAATAAGATAAGTCATTGAGCAGAATCTATATCATAAAGTCATCTTCATAAAATCCTAATCTGGACAGGAATCTCGTCACCTAAAACTGAAAAAGTGATGGAGGAAATCTTGAACAAATAATAATGAGAGATAAGCAGTAGGGTGACCAGATCTGATTTGCGGAATGCAGGACAACCGGGCCTTAAGAAAAGAAAAAAGGATAAAACAGGACATGTACCTTTAAAAAAGAGAAAAGAGTAGGCGCAAAGTGTTACACCCACATTTTCCACCAACAGTCAATATTATGTATTATATAATATATGATATATGTGAGATTTTTGAGATACCTAACCTAAAAGTGCAAAAATGGCGATTTTTTGCCATATTTGAGGCAATATAATATGATCTGCATTTTTCTTCTTCTAAAAATTGCTAACGACATCGTTTAGTACTTCTATCTTCCATTTACATTTTTAATCATCCCGTACCGATTTTTCTTCTCCGTGATATCGCACATTAACCTTTCAACACCTTTTTTCCTATTTTTCAGTTTTAAATTAAAGTAATTAGTGTTTTAATAGCCGTTTTGCGCTTTTAGATTAGGATATCTCAAAAAACTCACTTATTCGAAAAATCTTGATAACGGATTCGGTTTCAAGATCCCAAATCCTTCGGGGTTACATGATCCGGTATTTGAGTACAAAAATATGTCATTTTGGTCGGCCTGTGTAATCATTAAAACATGCAAATATACAAATATTTTTAATTTGGCAAGAAATTGAAAGAAACCCATTATATATCAATCAGGCTCAATATGCACTTTCAATCAAAAGAACTAAAAAATCCTACTTTCAGAAACCCGGACAAAGTCGAAAATCCTGTAAGACAAAAGTCGCCTGCCTAAAAAAGAGGACATGTCCGAGAAAATCCGGACGGAAGATCACTCTAGATACCATATGCCACATATGTGATCAAAATCCTCTCTCAATTCATTATACAACCCGGAAGTATTGACCGAGATTTGGTGCATTGTAATTCACTGATTACAATTGCTCTGGGGAAACAAATTGTGGTTAGATGAAAACGTAACGGAACAACTTGTCAGAGGAAATCCAAAAAATAAATCCTCATCCTCTCGGGCGCCGCCGAGCCTTTCCGGACGTAATTCTGCTTAATCGAAGGAGGATGTGGAGTCGGTTAAACCGAAGTCAGTCAGTTTCATTTGAACGTCAGCTGCCCGGATGTCTCCCCCATCTGTGGGACTCGTGTTGCAGGGAACAGAGGCACCCATGTGAGACACCTTCTCCTCTGTACGCACTCACTCGTCTGCTCGCTCAGGTGGACCTACAGACGCACGTGCACACGCGTACACGAACGTAGTCTTAATACCAAGGCATCTATGAGTATTCGCATCTGGATAAGCGAGCACACGCTCAAACTACTCGCCAGTTAGCCAAGCTTGCCGGTAATCGCTAAAAGTCACTTAAGACTGCGTTGACTCGAATCTTGAGCGTGACTACACGCTAAAAAAGTTATGCATCCATCCTATGGGAAGCAACATTTTTTTAGATAGGTGCAACATCCTACGTGCACAAGCTGAAAGATGTTCAATTTTTCAGCAAATCTGGGATGAGTTGGTTGTTCCATACATGAGATGATGCATCTATTATTTTGAAAGTTAATTTGAGGGCTCTCTTTGTCAATATAGAAAATAAACATAGTAGCACATATAGCAGCCAATTGTTGAAAAGATGCTTTCCTATATTCATGTATAATATTCATTGGCGAAAATTTATCCTACGATAAATACGAATAAATGCTGTCGTCTTCTACAGCGTTCTTAGCAACAATTTGAGCTACAAATCGGGACACAGATTGAAAACAACACAGATAACACAAAAGTTACAATTTTTTCAGGTAAGACTTGCAACAGTTAACAATTAAACATATTTCGGCGAAAGTATCGCCTGTAAAGTTCATCTGGCAAGGTTAATTTTTGCTACGGTGAATTTTTCACCTGGAATCGATGTAAACTTTATCTTTCGTTTTTTCTGTAGTATAATCGATGATCAAAGGATACTTCAAAGTTGTAGAAATTAAATCTACTATGCTTTTATAATTGTAGAATATTTATTTTCTGCTAATTTACAAGCATTATCATTTGACCTTTTAGAATAAAGATGCTTTACAATAAAGTATATTTAATCTTTATTACAGATAGAGTATAGTCTATAACGAAGTAAATTTAGTAAGTGACTTTCAATAATATTATAACCCTGTTCAACTGAAATTTTGCTTTAATTGAAATAGCATACTCTTATGCAAAAAATGTATGTTCAATTGTAGATAAATGAATGTTGACTCTTTATCTTCTAATAACTAGAAATACTGAAGCATGGTTTTGTAAGTATGATAAATGCGAGGAAAATGTTAATACTATATCTTATTATTAATACTAATGTTCTGATTTCTGCGGTATAAAGGCAGCAATATTTGGCACGTGTGTAGTTGCAAAGGTAAAAAGTCTCTTCCCCTGACCTTCAATCGAAACTACATATATTAAATTTCACACCGAGCTCGGTGAGAACCAGAGACTGAAACCTGCGCTCGTAAGCGATGCTATTAATGAAAATGGAAGGACCCAGGCGAGGCTAAGATTCAAATGATCCGTATCTATATTACAACGTGTAAGCATGAATAACGAAACCTGCACGGAAGTGGGAGAGAGAGAGAGATAATTTTGTCTAACTAAGAAAAAGGGCGTCTGCATTCTTCAACATTGGCGCTGAATGTGGGGGGGGGGGGCAATTCCCACTTTGGTGGGGAAACCAATGCCCCCCCCCCTCATATTAATTTACCCATGTCTATCATATACGATAGAAAGGAAGCTTGCTCTATCCAAAAAAAAATTTGTTCCAACGCTGCTGATCTTCAATTTTCTTTTTTTAATTTAGGTTATTACAGAATTCTTCATTAGGGTAAATAATTTTTATTATAGAGTAGGCTTTCGCGTATATTTTTAAATGCGAAAAAGTGAACATTTTTGGTAAGGTATGCTGTATGCTATGCTAGGACTTATTCCTATTTCTAAGAATTTTATCCACTTCTATACTTGTTTATTAGTGTGTGTCTTTTGTTACTTCAATTTGTTACTTTCAATTTCAAATTTGTTCAATTTGTTACTTTTGTTTCTAACAATTTTTGTTTGATATTATCAGTTGTCGCCCTATATTGTCTGCCGTGAATTACTTTCCGCGAATCATATATATATACTACATTTGACCCAGCTTTATTGTTTTTTATTCGAATCATTCTTTCAATAGTGACATTCTCTTAAATCATTTTTTATTTGTTGTTTATTTCTCAAAGAATTCAGTTTTTTTAAATTATTTTTATTCTGTTTCTTATTATAACAATGTTACGTATTAATTAAAATTGAAATTGATTCAAAAATAAAATGAATCAGAGAATAGAATAGAATATAATATGATTAAAATGATCAGGTGAAAAAGTTATATACAAATTATATATAGCGGACAAAACGCTGACATCTTTCGTTTGTTTGCCATAGAAAAATTTCTAAAGCAAATGAAAAATATCATTGTCTTCTCCACTGCATATAAACTATATATAACTTTTTCACCTGGGTGGACATACAGTACACTCCCACTCATCACGAAAGTCTGAGACTGGGATTCGCGTTAGGTGAGTTCCCTCACCACATCAAAAATATTTCTCCCCTTAGCGCTTTATCCTCATATTTAATTGATTCAGAAAATCGAATCTATTCAAAAGCTTTAATATCCAAATTTGACAGTTGAGGAAACAAATACCAAAGAAAATCAAGAAGTTATTATGTTATAATTTTACATAAGAATCCTAAAGAAACTTTATCATTTATTACCTCTTTTATTCAAAGAAAATTAAAAATTCAAGAACTCTGGAGTTGATAGACATGTACATTTATTCATGTAAAACAATTTAGTTCAAATTTTTATTTACCTAGAATTGATAGCCATACATAAATTGAAACTATCTTATGAAATAAGAAACGTTGAATGTCAAAATTCTATGAAAAGTCAGTAGTGGGATCAAAACGAGTAGGGGAGGTCGCGATAAACGGTAGTGGGATAAGTGGGAGGTTACTCTAATTGAATAGATTCAAAATCAGATAGAGCAAAAATGGATATGATTAGATAAGGTAATAACATAAATTAAAATACCGCAGCTAACCTGGATACAAATATTTGGTCTTGATTTTGTCTTGGCTGAAGACTAATCTAAGAGAATTTCAAGTTATTATGTATGTCTAGCTTACGAGATCGAACCAAACTATTTTTGATGACTTAAGACAAATACTATCAACTTAGAGACAAAAATTAATGTCTTGAGATCAGATTTTTTGTTTGGGAAAGAATCTGAGAGATTTATAACTACGAAAGAAGCCAGCAGGCTGCCAAGGCCTCCGAGGGTCAACACTAATCTGCTTTAAATATTACAGAATTTTTATATTATTTATTTCCATTGTATTTAATATTTATGCATTAATATGTTTTTATCTGCAATATTTATCATCTTTGGACTGCGAATCTAAAAATGTTGTACATTTTTTCCTATTTTCAAAAGTTTACCAGATACTTGTAGAAACTGAACGTTTTAATATTTCTATGGAAAATTGTATATGCATGTGGTCGTTGAGACCAACAGATTCCAAATTTTTTAATTCATAAGTGAGTTATTATAAAATTACATTTTGTATCGGTCTTGAAATATTAATCCTTAGCAGATGCCAACTCTTTGGTCTCAACTGATCTGGAAATGGCAGGCCATACCGATATAGTAATGAAACCAATACATAAATTATCCTTCCATGTCCCAAGACAAGTCTACCTGGTCTTGTCTTGGCACAGCTAGAGCCATAAATGTAAGACAAGTCTCTATATCTTGATTTTTTTAGCTGGTGAAAGATAAATAGACATGAAGGTCCGGAAGACATGCCATGTAGAAATTCTGATCGGGGTTTAGCAGGGCCCTGGATAAATTTCCCTATATCTAATCGGACGCTCATCAAAGAGAATAGAGAGGTCCTGACTAGTTCTGTAACGCTGTTTTAGCCAGATTCTAGCTAGAACATCTGAGCAGACCCTACGAGAGTGCCCTGTTATTGCCCGACGATAATTAGGGCCCCGTCTAGAGCCTTTCTATTACCTTATGAATATTTAATTGAGTTAAATATTTAATTAATATAACAAAAAAGTATTTAAAAAATAAATATTAATTGATTGCGAGTATTTTCACTTTGTATATTAATGGTCCTATTTAAAATGAATACATACATTACATTTTTAAACATTATATTGCAAATAAATGTTCTTACGCTGCGGAGTATCGAACAACTACATCTATACCTAAATCTATCGCCTAGCAGTCGGGAGTCTTCACCATTACGCTAAACCTTCGAGTTGATAGTCGATGAAAAAGCCACAATCATAATCTACAGCTCAACAATTTTTAAACTCTCTTTCTCTAATTATATATTCATTATCATACGGCGTTATGTAAATGTAAAATATATGAACTGTTAACAGTAATACCAGTAAAGTATTTTTTAAAGAAATAATTTTTTCGATTGAAATTTTTCTTTCTGTAATATTTCGTTTTTTTCCCCGTCGTAGACTACTTTACAACTTTTTATAATGGCAGGAAATGTAACTTTTTCTGAACATTTATAGTTTTTCATGATCATGGAATTTTTTTCTTAAAAATAAAACAGGATATAGATAGATTTCCCATACCTATACGTGGCACGAAATTCTTCACTAGAACCTGACAGGGCACCCATCAGTTTTTTCTAGACGAGATATTCTGATAGGGGCCCCAAGCAGTTTTTTCGGGACTAGATATTTTTATAGGAGCCCCAATCAGTTTTTTTAGATTCGATATTATGATAGGGACCCCATCGGAACCCAGCTTCAAATAGGGAAAGTTGAGGAAATTTCTGCTTGGGATGTTGAAGTCATTCAAGATAAAATCAAGACCAAATATTTTTGTCCGGGAAGTACTATGGATGTATTCACTGTGAATATATTTATTTGTTTGCTTTTTGCTTTCTCACAGACATCAAATCAATTTTCTTTCTCATAGAGAAAGTATTATTTTCACTAGAAAAATCTGACTCTTGTATCATTATTGTGTTCTGTTGAAACGAATGACTTTTAAGTAACACAGTAGTGTTATATTTAGAATATTTTTATCAATTTTTTATTTTATACGATTTTATCAATTGCTATTAATAGATGATGAACGTTAATGAAATGTTCTTTAATACGTCAATCGATGCAGCTAGATGCAATATTAAAAAGTTTTCCAAACAAGATAAACAAAACATCTTTAAAATGTATAAATTTAATTTTTGAACAAATATATCAAGCAAATAGTAATGTTTACTTATATTACTAATGTCAGCAAAGTTTCTCTAATATAAACAGAATACAACTTTTTTTAAACGCGTCTTAAAAACGCGAAAGAACAAAGCAGATATAGTACTGTTGGGTTTCGAATAACAAACAAGTTCTTCTCATATATAAATAAGGTAAATATTTGTTTTGGAACTTCTAAATAAAAGAAATCAATTCATTTGACATCATTTGACCTGGACCTAGATGCCGGTGTGAAAGAATGAGACACTGACTCAAATTCAAGCTTAACTCATGTAAATCCTATTTGAATCCAAATTAATTCAAGCGAATGCTAGTATATTATAGATCAGAATTTGGCCGAATTTAAGCACATGTATGAACTCTCATGAATTCAAAATAAATTAATGTGAATTCAAGATGAGCTTATGCGAATTCAAGATAAACTCACGAAAATTCGAGCGACTTCAAGATGAGTTTTTGTGAAATTAAAATGATTTTTTGATTGAAATGATTCGTATCGAATTTAAGATGAACTCACGTTAATTTAAGATAAATTTACTTAATTACAGAGGGATTAGCTTATTAAGTACCGTAAGTAAAATATACTCAAAGATACTTATTCGTAGGGTAATGAAAATAACAGAAGAAAAGAT
>JAAAKG020122121.1:0-15022 GCA_010014905.2 Druon quercuslanigerum
TTATGGCAACTAAATCTAATTAAGAAACTATTAAATTTTATATTTTTGTATCTGATTGTCAGTAAAGCTAAAGAAGCAAAATAAAGATAATCAAAGTTGGGATTTTTTTAAATTTTACGTAGATATAAATATTTATTTATTAAATTTAAGCGTAAAATTATGTACATATAACATTTTTAACGATTTATTTTTATTCAACCTTTGCTTCTTTCTTGATTTTTCAACAGCGTGAAATTCAATTTTCTTATTTTTGAAATGAAATAAGATCACAGCTGTTTTACCGTTTTGAGGCAAAAAAATTCGCGAAATTATGAGTATTTTAAAGTTTATTTTTGTTTTTCAAAGAAATACAAGTTTTTTTCCTTCACATTAATATAACTTTTGTCCTTTTTATGATTATCTGAGTTTTCTTCCCTGATTTTTGTTAGGTCAATATTGTCCTTTTTAGAACTCCATAGAAAAATTAACAAAATGTTAAAAATTAAGAAAATAGCATCAGGAAATTGTTATTTTTTCAAAAAAAATCATTATATTTAAAGTGAAATGTACCATTTTTAATAATTTTAGGTTACACATTTTTTTACCGAAATTGGTATTTTTTATTAAAGAAATTATTAGATATCAAAGATTAAAAATGTTTGAACATATTTAGTTTTTCGTTTATTTTAGCGTTTTTTTACCCGAAATTGACATTTTCTGTTTTCCTAAGTTAGAATTGAATATTTCTAACTTACTTTTTACTTACTTTTAATAACCTTTAATAATTGCTTAAATACCAAAATAAAAAATACCAATTTAGAAATACTAATTTTTGGAAATTGGTATTTTTTAAACAAAATTATTTTTTTTAAGATTTACTATTTTACGTTTTAATTACCAATTGAATATTAGTTAACTTCAGGTTACGTTGCCGTAGTTTACCTTAAATTTGTACTTTCAAACAAAAATAATTAGATTTACATAAAACCATTTCGGTTTAAAATAATGAAACTTGCAATGTTGAACAATTTTAAACTGTGAGAGTCTTTTTGGCACTTTTAGGCTAAATTAACATTTTACACTGAATATTGCTGTTTAAAAAACTTATTATTAAAACAAAATTAAAAATTTTTTAACAATTTTGGATTATTTTTATTAAAAAATCATTTGATTTCAAAGAAGATTTACAATTTTTTACAATTCTAGGTATACATGGTCGTTTAATATATAAAGAATATGTTCAAAATTACTTGAACTCATTTAAAATACCGCAAAATATTTCAAATAATTTGAAATTTTTTTAATCGCTTACATTTTCGTAAAGCTCTTAAATTGTTATTATGATATTATTTAAATCTCTTAAAAGTTCCTTGGAATATTTTAAAATGCCGTATAACGTTTCAATTAATTTGAAACTTTTAACCCTGTAGATTCTGAAAATACATATAAATATTTCTTCGAATGTTTTCGAATACCCTAAAATACTTTAAATACTTTTAAAAATGTTCTAATCCCTTGAAATGTTTTTAATCTCTTGCACATCATTTGGGATCTTTTTAAATGCTCTCAAATATTTAAAATTCTTTGAACTGCTTCAAAATCCCTTGCAGTGTTTGATAACTCTTGATAATATCTTGTAATATTTAAAATATCGTAAAAGCTTCGAAATATTTTGAAACAAACATCACATCATATTCGTATTTTTCCGCGAAAATTATTATTATTTTTTTTTTAAACTTTTATTTGAGTGAACCCGGTTTTGCTTCGTAGCTACGGACCAAGTCAAATGAATCATGAGATGAGGATCTTATAAGATAATTTAATACGATTCTTGAAAACTTCTGCGTTTATGTTTTACTTATACAATTTCGAGCATGGTGTAGTTTAAAGCTCGTCCTTTACTGCTGCCATTCTCAAACAGTGGCCACGAGAGTCTTAGGTGACAACAGTAATCTCTGGATGCTCTCTTAGAAGTACTCTTAGAAGTCGCTCTCTTCCTAATGGCCGAGCAAGTTTCTTACAATGTCACAGATGTTAAATAAAACCGCCCTCTAAGCTGCTGCCAATACCCTAATGTTGCCTGAATGCTCAAGATGTTCAGTCTATCTTGCGTGCACATTACCTGTAGCCGAAATAACAATAGGATGAATAGATGCATGTTCCACATTCCCCCCTAAAGGCAAATTTTGTTCAAGTGGACATCCAATGTCGATAATGTAGACTCTTACACCTTTTTTTCTCGCATAACGATGTCAGGTCAATTGGCTCGGAAATGATCCGTTTGGATAGTAACTTTCCAATATAAGACGTAATCTCCACTTTCTAAAACGGGCATTGGAATGTATCTACATAAAGGTCATAGGTTTAGGGAAAATTGTTGATGTAAAATGCCCGCTACATCATTAAGTCTGAGCATATATTCTTTCTGAGTCATTACGCGACAGCCATCAATAATCTGCTCAATGGATTCGTTGGTCTTTTCACATAATTGGCACCGGTCAACCTGGTCAATCTGGCGCTGACAACCTTGACCTGTATCGCAATGAAGAATCCTTTAGTATCTGGATACAGAACACCTTTTCTTAGCCAAATATTGGATGCCTCACTAGCCACTTCATGTTGATCTAACGTTTTGGGGTGCTCGCCGTGGATAGCTTTCTGTCCCCATTGTATTTCTTATTCCTCTATGGTTCCTGCCCTGTTATTTAAAGTCCCATCTTAGGATTCATGGGCGTGTAGTCAAGATCCGCATTACAGATGGTGCTATTAAGCGCAACATCTGGTTATATGTGGATATCATTGAAAAACTGGTTTGTGACGTCGATCACTTGCTGCAGTTTCTGCGATGAACTAGCGTACAGCTTCAGGTTATCTATGTATAGAAGATGGGCCACTTGATGACCATCCTCATTATCATGAATTGTGAACCCATGAGACATGCTGTTTAGAGTTTTTCCTAATGGGTTCAACGATAAAGAGAATCATAGGTCACTGGAAGAGTCTCATTGAAATAAACCCGTTCTTATGTGTATTGATCTAGTTATCCTTGGTTTTCTATCATTAAAATACTTGATTATTGTACCCCCGAGCCTTATCGCATAACTTAGAAAGTCAATAATGCGTCGGCAGATTTTGTAAAGTTTTAATACGTCAAGCAAATAATCATGCGGCACGGAAGAAAACGCTTGCTTGCAGTCAATGTATACCATGTGTAAATTCATTTGATGCTTATGAGCTTGAGTCATGGCAACAGCGTCTATAGTGACTAGATCTTTACAGCCTCACGAGTTTTTACAACATCCTTTTTGTTCTTCTGCAAGAATGTCATCCTCGTCGCAATAACAATATACCTCATCTGCAATAATAGCTGTAAGTCATTTAGAAATTGTTGGAAGACAGGTAACAAATACGTAGTACCCTGGAGCATAAAGCTTGGCATCAGATCTGGGTATTCAATGATCTTCTGAAAACACCTTGCTAACGCATGATGCACACTCGTCAGGTACTTGTATCAGAAGTTTTGTACCATGTCCGGGCTTTGAGCTATCCAGTTAATTGCCCTTTTCACGACCACTAAAACATCTAAAGCTGTGATATTTGTCAGCTGCATTTCAGGGATTCAGCATCTGTTAATTTTTCTCCAAACACCCGCCCAGCAGTTAGTCATATCATCCAACTGAGGGACTTCGGTGTCTTGCTAGTTATTTTGCTTTACACTCAGTTCACGATAGAACCCTCTTTTATCTGTCTAAAAATTTCGATTTTGTTGCCTTCATGCACCATTTGTCTTCTACCGACGCAGTCTGCCAGTAAGAACATCAAGTCTCTGCCATTGGGAGTCCATAATCTCGTCTAACATTGATGGTATTAATGTCTCGATGTGCCGAGGGTGGATGATTTTAGTAACATATTTTATCAGCTTTCTGGTTCTATTTCCTTTTTTATATTGAGTTAATCGACCCAATTTGCATTTGTAGGCCTAGTTCAGCGGCCCAACGTTTTAATGGTTGCCACACCTGCAAAGTATACAGAGTATGCACCTTCAACGCAGTTTGTGTTACGTTCAAATGCGTATGTAAAACCTTGCTTCTGAGGTGTTCTGTTAGTGCACGCAGATCATTTGTGATGTTCATCTGGGGCAGAGAATGCCTTTTATTATTTTTTTCTTTCAAAGCTTTTACTCGGATGAACCCGGTTACACATCATAGCCACGAACTAAGTCAAGTGACGGATGAGATTAGGATATTATAAGTCAATTTAATACGATGCATGAAACCTCATGTGAAGACGTTCTAGGTATACAGTTACGCATGGCCACGAGCGTTGGAGATGACAACAGTTACCTCTAGTTGCTTTCTTAGAACTACCATTTTATTATTATGCTGTAGTTTGCAGTTCGTCTTTAAGATATAACATTTTATTATATTATTATTATTATTGTTTGTTTCAAACTTTTACTCATGTAAGCCCTCCTGTGATTATTTTTCAGATACACAATCACGAGAATGGTGAAGCTTAGAGCTTGTCCTTTACGGCTGCCATACTTAAACAGCTTGAACAGCCATCGTTTTATACCAGAAATTGATATTTTTAATAAAAAAATCATTAGATTTCAAAAAAACATAAAAAATTGTTAAACAATTTTAGGATATGTTTATATTTTTCAAGGGAAAGTGCGGATTTGAAAAAACGTTAGGTTTCTAAGAAGTCGCACTATTACAAACAAAAAGGTGATATTTAAAAAAAACAGATTTGAAAAAAGTATCTGCAACGTTGGAATAGAATTCAGTTATTTAAAACTGAAATAATCATAATTAAAAAAACAAACTGTGTAATTTTTAACAATTTGTATTTGAAGTTAAAACATCAACTTTCATAAATTATCAAAAATATTATCCTTTAATATCTTCTCCATAATTTTAGATACAGGCTATTAGAAAATACAACTTTATTTATTATTATCAATTCTAAATTTAAATGGAAAAAGTCTGTAAGGGCATTTAAAGTATTTGAATCTGATCATTCCGATTCATACGACGTTAATGAGAAAACACCGATGGAAACGAGTTTCTTCATTCATTTTCGAAACTTTTTATTCGTTTCAAGGCTGTTTTAAATGGTGTAAAAAAAATCGATATATCTAGAATAAAGTTTTACAAACGCACTTTGAAAATTGTCTAGACCCTAAAACACGTCGCTGAGGCAGTACATTAGGTAAGTTTGGTTTTTCAAAAAATGCGGTAACTGCTACAAATTGATAGAGAAAAAGTGTAGCAACTGCATGCTTATGCCATCTGTCTTGGCGGGCATTTTAAATTTTTATAAAAAACGTAATTTGTGACTTTCTTCTTTTTTTATTGACATGTACAAATGATGGACGAATGCAATAGTATAACTGTAATCTAAATAAGAAACTTCTTTGTCGAATAATAAACGTGCTCTCGGAAGAAGAGAAGTGTATAAGTGATAAAAGTATGCTGCTGTGAACTCGCTGACAATAATTAATAATTTTAAATTTTTTAATTATCCTCAAAATTATTTATTGAATCAGTTACAAATCTTATTTGCAATTAAATTATAATAATTTGTATAACTCATATAAAATTATATACTTGTCATTGTACATAGTGGTTGTGTTGTAACGTACAAGAAATATATGAAAATAGCGTATTACGTATAATTGTATAAATAATATACATATTGTACACTTTATTATCCCTTTGTAGAACAATAATATTACTCGCATTTTCAAAATCTAAAACCCCTGCAGAAAGGCACGAATAATGCCCTTCTAAACAATTCCTATTTATCCAACGCAAATTGCATTCTTTCTTACTATCATTTTTTATCTTTATCACTGAATTTGAAATCTTAGTGAATTGACCGCTATCACAAAAGCCGATTTAAGGTTGCGAATTCGCAAAGATTTCCGACCAATTTAAATTTATCAATCTTTTCTACTTTTCTAAGTAGCGCGCGTGTTTTTATTATTTAAATTACCCGAAACCTCTGCAGGAATGTCGTTTACATGCACTACTCTAAAACTCTTTGAGATTACATTAGCGGGGCCTAATGGACATTCCTGGATTTCTTTTGGGGTCATATCTTCAACGTTGCCGCTGTCCATATTTATTTTTACCCGCTTTTGAAAGAACCTACTTTCTGAATATAATCCTCGAAATTTTTTCATACTCTGCAGTATTGCAAAAACGTCACCATTGGACGTTGATAATACAATTTGCTCTTCGGTTGGCACGGGCAGAAGAACCTGCAATTTTCCTCTCAAATAAATGTTTTTATCGGGAGGAAAAACATATTTTCGAAATTCGAATAGCTGAGTCAGATTGACTTTGGGGATAATTCGAAAAAATTCAAGTTCTTCAAATTTATATCCACGTATAAGTAAAGAAGAAAGCTTGATAGGAGTAGACCTAGCAGTAGGAGACCTGGCTGGAGAAAAACTGATAAAAGGAGACCTGGCAAGAGGAGACATGGCAGGAGGAGTCCTGGCAGCAGGAGACCTGGATCTGGCATGAAGAAGCGGCTCAGCAGCAGAAGAGGCCCTGACTGGTCTGGCAGGAGAATTAGAAGTTTCGGAAGAAGGAACACACGGAATCGGCTCGCCGTTAGGTAGGCAATCGAACTGTAAACTTAACTCTACAATAAGAAACAGAATATGAATTTTTGCTTGTCTATGCTCTTCCAGCATATTAACCGGATTTAAATTTTCTCCTCCGGTACTGCCTGCCAGAATTGTTAGTCCTGTAAACAAGAACCTGATTAAAAACATGCCTCTTTTTTTTAAAGACCTGAGCAAAAAATTAAGTTTGAAAAATTAAAAAAAAAATGTTTTTATTTTATCCTATTTTGATGATCAATTTCCAGTTTCTGCATGTTACAAGGAAGTCATTGAAAAAATCCAAACTTTGCTGTCACTGACGAAGTGCCTTAATCTCATGTCATCATGCTAAGAAGGAGATTTTAGATTTTAATTTAGCGAAGACTAAATTTTTCATTTCACTTCCTTAAGGCATGCAGAAAGTGAAAGTTGAGAATAGTAAATATAAAAAAGGAAAATAGGTCATTCATAATTACAAGCTGTCTTGGACCCTATATATCAAAACCACTTGAAATAGAGTTGAATAGATGCAAAAATAACTAAGCCATTAGTGTGTTTTTAATCTTTCTAACTTCATTTCTCGCTGAGAGGTCCAACAATAAAGAGAGATATTTTTATACGATTTTTTTAAAGGACTGACAATTCTGGTCGGTACTGATTTTTTCTCTTCTATCATTTTTTTGGTGGAATACTAAACTGTTTTGTCAAAAAGTCATTCTTGTTTGTTAGGAATAAATTTTCTTTGTAGAAAATTAATCTCCCTCGTTAAAAATTGTAGTGCTTTTTTGAAAACTCATTTCTTTGGACAGAAAATTTCTTACCTACAAATTTAATTATTCAATTTCTGGTTGAAAATGGAACTTTTTGGTTCAAAATTTAACTACTTAGATGAAACATTACCTACTTCATAATACATTTAATATTTTTTGGTTTGAGATTCATCATTTTAGTTAAAAATTCATCTATTTTGGTAGGAAATTTATGTATTTTATTTAAAATTTGTTTTTTTTTTGGGCAGGGGTTGAAAATTCATTTTTATAACAGGAATTTATCTATTCCATTTTTGGTTAAATTGTTCTTTTTAGTTGAAAAATCATTTATTTTGTTGAAAATCTGTCTATTTTAATAGAAAATATTTACATGCTTTTGTTAAAAATTCGTGTTTCTTTTTATTTTAGAATAAATTTTGTGTTTTACAATTTAACTATAATATATTTAAAATACGGTTTTTACCTAACATTCACCTAATCCATTTTTGGGTAAAAAAAATATTTTTTTAGTAAAAAATTCAAGTATTTTGTTGGTTTTTCATCTTTTTGGCTAAAAAGTGATGCATTTCGTTAAAAAATTCGTCTCTTTGGGCTAAAAATTAAACTATTTTGTTGAAAATTCATTTTAATAAATTAATTTTTCAAATGAATATTAAATTATTCCATTTTTGGTTAAAAAGTCATCCTTTTTAGTTGAAAATGAACTTTAGGGTTAAAAATGTATGCATTTTTTTTTATTTGTTTTTTTTTATCAAATTAAGCTTTGTTAACATTATTCAAAAAATCGGTGCGCAATAAATTAAACATTTTCTTTAAGATGAAATTCACTTTTTGTCTAACGGATCGAATTCCTGCAAAAATGTCCTCTAAATTTACCCATATGGTACTAATTCTGTTTCAATAAAATTTTTTTCGAATCTAATTTTTTATAACATATATTCTGATTAAATTCATGCACATTTCAGACAAACTCAAATATAGATTGCAGAAAAAGGTTACAAATGTACTTTGATTTATAGTTATATTATATTATTATCCTTACCAAGAGAATTAAGGATGACCGCCAAGGATAAGATGAGAGTGTAAAGAATGTTCATTTTTCCTAATCAGAGGGAAAACTGAGTATTGAATTAATAAAGCATTTTATAAGAAATTTAACTGATAAATATTTCAGTTCTTCATTAGATTAGATTTTTCATGTATGATATAAAGGTTATCTTACATACTGTAGACGTCAAGTTTAACCTTCTTAGATGTTTACATTGCAATAAAAATACGACATGGGACGCTTGATAAAATGTAGCAAATGATGTAAAGCAGATAACTTTTATGTATTTCTATCTCACTAACAGTACAGCAAAATGAGCTAAATAAAAAATATCAGAGTTGTAATTTTTTTTGATCTTATAAATTCTCTACTGAGATTCCATCTGATGAGTCTTAGTTCGCTAAAACATCATTGGGCGAAGGCAAATGATTATTGCAACTCACTTCTCTAGAAAATCCATTTTTAAATAAAAAGATTCGTTATATGGACTTAAATGTTTATTTATTAAATTCTCGCTTAAATTAAGTACGTATTTTTCAACAGTGGAATTTACAAATTTCAGCAACTGAATTTTCAATTTATGAAAAATTAAGAAAATAAAAAATTGAGTTTTTAACAGACCGGATCTATCTCAACTCATACTTATGTAAGCAGGAATTTTTTTAAGAAATAAAAGATAAAATGAAGAATGTGGAGTTTTCGAGTAAATTGTAGATTGTTCTTGAAATTCTATTTTTCTGAAAAAAGATCTTCTAAAAATCGTTTCACTGGGAATTGAAACACAGAACTGCTGATTGCCAATCGATTGCTTTCCCAATTAAGTAATTAGAGAGATAGAATGAAAAATCCTTTTTATAAATATACATTTTTTGTATTTTTGAGAAGAGTAATTTGCAGGAAGTTTGTATTATCAGCAAAGTAGTTACTATCGATAAGTATAGATGAAAAGCCCAATTTTTCATTTTATAAAAGTGTTTTCACTGTTGCTTATATAAAGAAGAGGTTCTGTGAGTTTTATGCAGGTGAAGTCAGTTTTGTGGCAACGAAATTTTTTTCTCGAAAAATTGAATTTTATTATTTTTCTAAAAAACGATACAAGATATCATAAAATAATAAAAGGATCTTTCTGCAGTTTAAAAAAAATGAGAAAACCTTTTAAGCACTTTGTCGAGTTTGTCATTATTTGTAAGAAAAATTCGAAAATTCAATTTTTCGGAAAAAATTCTCTTGCTTAGAAAAGTAGTTGAGCTTGTATGAAACTAATAAGGTGTCGTCATTTGAGTTTCATTTCATCAAAAGAAATAAAAAAATCTACTTGGGTTCCCAAACAAAAATCAATTCACATTGAGTTTTGAAATCCAAGTAGATTACGATACTAGATTATCCAAACGGATCCAAAGAAGAACTTGGATTAGGTGCTTATTATTAAAATTCTATATGAGAAACCTAACAGATTCCAATTTAGAGTAGGTTTTCAAATCCAAGTAGTTTACAGTGTTCCAAAATCGAAAAAGATAAATGTAGCAAGTGAAAAAAAGCAATGCGCGATTACTGAAATTATAATTGGATTCCCAAATAGATACAAATTCAGATTCAGTTTAAAAATTAGAGAGGATCATGGTATTTTATCACCCGAACAGATCCTAACAACAACTAGAACTTGCTTCTCGATCATAATCTTTAAATTTGAAATCTAAATAAAATCTAATTCAGATTGAATTTGGAAATCGAAGTCTTGGCAGATTACTGTAGGACTTAGTTCAACAAAGGTGCAACTCTACTGGGGTTTCCAAAACGAAATAAATTCAGATTCAGTTTAAAAATTTAAGTTAATTGCTGTATTTGACTAATTGCTGAAAATGGGAAGGATTTAGATAAAATGATGAGGACCTTAGAAAAATGGACAAAAGATAACATGATGAAAGTGAACACTCAAAAAACGAAGATAATGATCTTCAGAAACGGAGGCAGGAGAAAAAAAGATTGAGCTGGATACCTGGGTTACGCAAGAAATGATCAAAAAGGTGTGAGGGGAGACACGCAGGGCCAGGATCTCGGACTTAAAACGACGGCTTTACTTTAGGGACGACACTGTAAAGGCTGCAGCGCTATATGGGGTGGAGATTTGGAGCTGGAGCAGAAGAGAAATTATTGAAAAAGTACAGGGGAGGTACGTGAAGGCAAGTCTTGGAGTGTCGAGGAATACACCCAACAGGAAAGTTTCTAAGCAAGCTAAGTAAGTTGGATGCAAACAGACAGCCTAGAAAATGCTTGGGAGAAGAGCTAAGAAATGTCAAAAATAATAACCCATCCGAATGGGGGAAGGGACTTAAGCAGGCTCTAAATAATACAGGAGACGGTGAAATAATAAACATGCTGTATGAGGCATCCCCAATAGAAGAGACTGAGGAGAGGCTTTCCTTACAGAACAGAATAATGGAGGAACAGGACTTACAGAAGTGTTGGGCAGGGACAGATAAGTTCAGCTTTTGCAGCTACTATCGAGAAATAAAACAGAACACAGAGTTGGAAGATTACTGGACGAGGATAGACGTCAAGAACTGGCAAAAGGAGTCTTGGTCTAGATAGAGATGCGGCAGTGTAGTCAACGAGCAGATGAAAGGCTACGCCAATAATGAGTGTAGAGTCTGCAGGCACCACCCAGAGACCCTGGTGCACGCAGTGAGCTGCGGAACAATTTTGAGAAGGCTTGGTGCAGTTATCAATGACTGGTGGAGAGAGTGCAGAGAAAAGAGTGACCCAAATCAGTGGAGAAGAAGACTGATCCTTGGCCTGAAAGACAGGCTGAAGAAGGACTTACGCAGAGGACTGTGCGAAATAGAAAAGATCCTAAAAGACCCTGATAAATACAGTTAAAGTATATAATCAGCTTTTGTAAGCGTAATGTAATATAGGAAATCCGTTGCTGCACATAAAAAGATTAATCTAATTTCATTTATTACATTACTATATCACATGTTAGACTTTACTATTTAACATATAATAGGCAAGAAGACAGGTGTAGGTATAAAACTGTTGTAGCACCAAAGACTCAATAAATCTATCTATCTAGTATCTACTGTATTGGATCATCCGAACAGTTTCTCAGAACAACTAGAACTTGCTGCTCGATAGAACAAAATCAGATTCAAATGGAAAATCTAATTGGATTATGGTATTGGATAATCTGAACAGATCCTAACAACAACTAGGGTATGCTGCTCGATTATAATTTATAATTTGGGAATCTAAACAAAATCCAATTCAGATTGAGTTTGGTAATCCAAGTAGGTAAGAGTGTTCCAAAATTCAAACAAGTTCCTGTAGCAAGTAGAACTGTCCACCCAAGATGAAACTTTAGTAACGTTCCCAAATAGAAATAAATTCAGATGGAGTTTTCAAATCCGAGTAGATTACGGTATTGAATCTTGCAAACCGATCCCAACAAGAACGGGGACTTACTGTTCATTGGTAAAATTATATACAAGTAACCAAAAAGAATCCAATTGAGTTCTCAAATCCAAGTAGGTTATGGCGTTTTAAAATCGAGAAAGATACCTGCATTAAATTAAACGCAATGCACGATCGGTGAAATTCTACTTGGATTCTCAAATAAAAAAAAATTCAGATTCAGTTTGAAAATCCGAGAGGATCATGGTATTTTATCATCCGAACAGATCCTAACAACAAGTTTGGAAATCGAAGTAGGTTAGATTTTTCCAAAATTCAAACAGATTCCTGCAGGAAGAAGAACTTAGTTCAACAAAGGTGCAAATCTACTTGGGTTTCCAAAAGGAAATAAATTCCGATTAAGCTTAAAAATTAAAGTTAATTACAGTATTGGATCATCCGAACAGTTTCTAAGAATAACTAGAACTTGCTGCCCGATAGAACAAAATCAGATTCAGATGGAAAACCTAATTGGATTATGGTATTGGATAATCTGAACAGATCCTAAAAGCAACTAGGATATGCTGCTCGATTATAATTTATAATTTGGGAATCTAAACAAAATCCAATTCAGATTGAGTTTGGTAATCCAACTAGGTTAGTTTGTTCCAAAATTCAAACAGATCCCTGTAGCAAGCAGGACTTAGTTCACCCAATGTGAACTAAGTCATACTAATCAAAAAACATATCAAATGTGCACAGCAGCAAAAAAAATAATTTTAAAATCAAAAAGATGAATTTTTAAGAAAAAAAAGATTTTTTAATCAACAAGGAAATAAAAGTTTATTTAAAATGTTGCATCTTCAAGCCAAAAGGTAAATTTTCGCTACAAAAATTGAATATTGCAACAAATAATTAAACTTTTCAGCAAAAAATTAATTTTCCACGAAACTGATTCATTTTTACACAAAAAATATGAAATTTCATACCAAGAAAATTATTTTTCTATCAAACAAGGAAAATTTTCAACTAAAAAATATCAATCTTAAAAAATTGAAAGGTAACATTTTCAGTAAAAAAATTATTTTAAACAAAAAAAAAGCTTTTCAACTAAACAGTTAAGTTTCCGACCAAAGACATAAGCCTTTGATAAAAAAAATTGTTTAAACAATTTTGATTAACTTTTACTCAAGTAGTTGAGTTTTTAATTAAAAAAGATTAATTTTTAACAAATAGTTAAACTTTCAAACAAAGAGATAATATATAAAATAAAAATATGAATCTTCAAAGAAAAAATATTCCTTAAAAAAGTGATTGAACCACATCTTTTAATCAAAATATTTGAATAATCAAGCAAAGACGAAGAATTTAACCAAAAAGTTGCATTTTCATTAAAAAATGAAATTTATAACAAAGCAGATGAATTTTCAAATTAAAACGAGGCATTTTCAAACAATAGTTGAATTTTCTGTTTGAAAATATTTCAGTCGACTTTTCACGATCCAAATATGAATTTTTAAACAAGAAATAATTTTCAGCGAAAAAATTTAAGTTTTAATCAAAAAATACGAATTTTTAACCAAGACAGGTGACTTTTTAACAAAGATGTTGAATTCTCTATCAAATAGTTACATTTTTATCAAACTTTTCAAGATCAAAATATAAATTTTTAAACAAAATATAAGTTTCTACGAAAAAAATGGAATTTTCAATCTAAAAAGACGAATTTATCCAACCAAAAAAATGAATTTTTAATAAAAAAGACTAATTTTTTTAAAAACAGTTGAAATTTTACCCAGAAAAAGATTAATCAAAAAAAAATTTAGCTAGATTAATTTTCATCCAAAGAAGATTCTAGTTCACTTTTCAACACCAAAATATGAATTGTAAACAAGAAGTTAAGGCAGCGCCACCAATTTGGAACTATTGGGAAGAAATTTGAATTTGAACTCAATATCAACAAGAAATCAAATAGTAAATAACTAATTTTAAACATCAGAATTAATTTTTGATTAAAATGATTTAATATTAACTGTTCTTTTTCATTAATATTTCGCTAATAACTTTGAGATACCCAATAGTTCGAGTGTCAGATGGCGCTGTTGTCAAGTTAAAAGAGGTACCCTACAGGCGTATATTTCTACTAAAAAAGATGAGATTTCAAATCAAGAAGGCAAATTATCAGAAAAAAAATAGTTTTCGTCCAAAAAAATGTCAGTTAACTTATCAGAAACAAATTATGAATTTTTAACAAACGGTTGGATCTGAAACCAAAAAGGATGTCTTTTCAGGAAAATTGTTAAATTTCTAATTAAATAATAAAATTTATAACAAAAAAGATAATCTCCAGGAGAAATTTTTCTGCGAATTAATTGTAACAAAAGGTTTTGACCCCCCCCCCCTGACCTGTTACATAATTTAATTACGGTCCCTTAGTTCCAGGAATCAGCTAGAGAGGCTACAAAGGGTCTTTTCTCTCGCAATTACTGCACTTCTAATTATGCATTTTTCATATAATTAGTTCTGTCTGAAGGGGTATTACACATTTTTTTTAATTTGAAATAGGTGCTGCATCAACCATTTTCAAAAAGAAATTTAACATTTTTTTAATGTGTTCAAAAATTCTATCTAGATTAAACAAAAATTTTTCAAAGCATGTTTTATATTTTTATTTGTTATCGAAAAGTCTATCGGACATTAACGTGTGCGATGAAATAAAAAAGTAGTTAAAGTAGCCCAAAAGTATCCTAACTCTGATCAACTCCCTGTAAGTCCAAGAGCTTGGGAAAAACTAAAAAATTTTTGATAAGATAATAAGTCTAGAGAGAAATAAACATGTTCAGAATACTTCTCTATTCACACAAGGATAATTATATCTCGTTCTTTTATCATATTATTAACAATGAAAGCGAACTCTAACAAGCCGTAAATTTTCATAAAAGCATCCTCACTCTGCTTTATATGGAGCCTCGTTGTATCCAATTAAACTGTCGTCCTCTGAACTTTTCGCTTTCACTACTGTCGTTATAATTATTTGTGTCTCTTCAAAGGGACTTTAGAAAATCACTAATTCATTCGGAAATAATTTACAATACTCACAATTTAAGTAAAATATTAATTTATGTAAAAAGTTATAGTTATAAACGTATCATAGCAAAATTATTATATCGAAGGATATTCAAAAAAAAATAACAAACGATTATTTTGACTTTAGAC
>JAAAKG020122132.1:0-15022 GCA_010014905.2 Druon quercuslanigerum
GCTACAGGGTACTGAAAAATCGCATTTAATTAACATTTGGAAATTTTGAATTTTCGAAAAATTGATCACATGTTCCAGGGTTTTGATTTTAATGCAACATTTTATCATTTTTTGGAGTATTAAATTTTTCTGAAAACATTATATAATTATTTGAAAAATTAATTATTGATTATTTTTAAACTTTTTGTTGAATAATTACATAAATTCTATAAATTTCTTTTAATGTTTAACTAATTTCTGTTTGTTTAAACCACTTTTATTTGCTCGAGCAGTTATTTCTTGATAAATAAAAAAATAAAATAAAAGACATACAATTATTTACGATTTTAAAAGTGTTTTTGGAAAATTAATTACTTAAACGAATTATATATTTTTAAGCAATTAACAAGTGGTAAATCTATTCTTTCTATACAGTTATGGAAAATAATTGTATGTGTACTATTTCTTTTCATTTTCTTAGTTATCGAAAAAAACTGCTTAAGCCAATAAAGATTGTTTGCATAAATATATATTTATTAAAAATTTAAAGAAATTTTGAAACTTTAAAAATAGACAATAAATAATTATTTAAACAATTATATAATATTTTTAGAAAAAATTACTACAAACAAGTACAAAAAATTAAAATTCATCCAGAGCATACGATTATTTTTTTTACATTTTTTAAGAATAAGTAATAGTTAAAAAAAGTCATGGTAAGTATTCAACTGGAAATTGATAAAAACTAACAATAATAGGTAAAAATGTAGTTTTCTAATTTTTGGGTCCTATTTAGGCAGATTTGGGGAACATGAGTTCAATTTTTAGAAAATTTAAAATTTAATTTAAAATTCATTTAATTTAAAACTGGTCAGAAATCATAATTCATTCTGTTTAGTTAAATTTTACTTTTTGTGGTTTTAAATTGAAATCCTTTTTTGTCGAACTTCCAACTATTACATTTTTCGATGAGAATTCATCTTTTGTAGTTGAAAATTTTACTGCTGTGTTAAAATTGGACTTTCTTGGTTAAAAATGAATTTTTTTTTAAGTTCTTTATAATTTCATTTTTAAAAAAACTATAGAAAATTGTTCTTATTGGTTGAATATTCATCGGTATGGTTAAAATTTTAACTTTTTTGCCCAAAAATATTTTATTTTGTTACCATTATTTTTACTAAAAATGTGGCTATTTTATGTTTGGTAGAAAATTAATTCTCTTGGTTAAGCATGTAACTATTTTGTAAATAATTTATTCTATTTTTGATTAAAAATTAATTTTTTCCATTGTAAATTTAGCTGCTGGTCAAGCCTCTGGAAAATATTAAATTAGTCATCCCGAATGTAGGGGCGATGAGACAATTCGTTAAAAAAAATTTTGATTTTGAAAAAAAAGTTGATATTTTGTCTTTTTTGGTATAAAATTCATATTTTTCGTTGAAAACACTACCATTTGTTTGAAAATTTGTTTTCCTTCATAGAAAATTGATCTTTCTTGATAAAAAATCTTTCTTTTTATTACAAAATTAAATTTTTTTTGGGAAACTTCATTATTTCAATTTTTTTGCAAATTTTTTCTTGTTTGGTTCAACATTCATACTTTCAGTAGAAACTTACTATGCTTTGCTCAATATTTTAATATTTTGTAAAGACAAATTGTTGTATGAAAAAATATTTTTCTTTGTGATAAAAATGTAACTTTTTCATTTTTGATTGCAAAATTAGGCTTTTTTATTTGAAAATTCAACTGTTTTGTTAGAAATCTATATTTTAATTATTTTTCATTATTATTACACCATTAGGCCGTTTCCCTTTCGGGATAGGCGTGACTCACTCGGTGAAGAGGGGAGTAGTGTGAGGAAGGGGTTATAAAATGCTCCGACCCAGGTTGCTGATCAATCTCTCTAGCGATCACCCCAAGTAAATATTCTTACAAAGTCGTCATGTAAAGTTACACACTTGGGTCCATAATACCCAAAACCTGTGGTTTCCGGCGTCATTCACTCTACTGACACTCTTTGTATTAACAATTTCTCGCTATACTTTTCTGTCCTGGTATACTTCTCTAGCTTCTTCCACGTCCATGCATTTTTTCAATTCACACATTCTATTGCCGCATACTACATTTCCCCGTTACTATTTCTCATGTTGACAAATTATGTACTTTTATTTCCGCTCATTGCTATATAAAGCAATTTGTTTGAAAAGTGTCAAGTTATACTGGCGTCTGTTCTTTTTCTCTTTTTTTGTTTTTGCGCGTCGGTTGTTTGAAAATTCTACGAAATTCGTTCACGTAATAGAAATAAATTTTAAAAATCCGTTCAAAACGTTTTAAAAACCCCACAACCTTGGTAATTCTTTTCAATTTTAAATTATTTAGAGACGTTATTCCTTTACGATGTATTCTCAACAAATATCATTTTTTATTTCACGAAAAATTTTATAAAGAAATTCACAACGTAACTACACAATAACAAATGGATTCTATTTTTGTACAAAATTGACTGCCAATGACTCCGAAAGGACCTTATTTATCAGAAGATATTGTCAGGCCGTTTCTTCAAGAAATTTAAGTTGTATGTAAAATAAAAATTTATTATCTGCTGCTCAAAAAAATCTTGCTGTTGAAAATGCACGAAAATCTGTATTTGTTTATAAGAACTAATGAAACCGTGCAGAATTATTTATCAGGTTTTGAGGCACCGCATTTATTATTTATTATTGAAAATATTTTATTAATTCTAAGAAAGGAAATAAGTTTTCAAGTGCAAGTTAACTAAGATATGAATTTGTTAATAATAAATTAAAATTTTAATTTAAAATATTGTGAGCAGCTGGATTTTATACTTATTGAGTGTTTTTTTTTTATTTAATAACATTTTACATAAATACGAGCAGGGAAAATAAATGTAATTACTAATTTACAAAAATCTAAACTAATTTTTCTTGCGATTGGCTGAAATGATTCGATTCCTTCACTTCGGATTGAAAATTCTTATTTTTATACTTCTTCTGCTTTATTATTTTGAATTGTTTGGAAGGTTTTCACATTCCTGAATTCTTGGAATTAACTGTTTCGAGGGACTTTGAAATACAGCAAAGAATTAAGAGGAATACAGAAAAATTGAAATAATTCAGGGATTTTAGAGAATTTAGGAAATTCTTCTGATTCAGAAAATTTATAATATTAGGGAATTCAGAGTATTTAGAAACTCAGAATATTCAGAAATTTCGGGAAATTCAGAGAATTTCAGGGATTTATAAGGATTTAGGGAATTTAAGGAATCAACCTGAATTCAGCATGTTTAAGTAATTCCGAATATTGAAGTTTTTCATAAAATTCAGAGTATTAAAGAGGTAAAGGAATTTTAGGAATTTAGAATATTCTAGGCATTCACTAAATTCAGACTATTCTAGGAAATTAGCAAATTCAGAATTTTTAAGAATTTCTGTGATTTCAGAAAAAAAATGAACTACTAAGCTACCTTATTACTGAATAAAAGTATTTATTTAAAATCTCAACTGTTCTGTTGAGAAATTTATTTTCTTTAATCAAAATTAATTTATTCTCTTGGAAATTTAACATTAATCTAAAATTAAGAATTTAGCAGCACATTTATGTTTACTCAGAAATTCCTTTTTTAGTTATATATTATAGCTATGTTGTTTTTAAAAATTAATTGTTAAAACTAAAAATGTAACTGTTTCATTTTTATTTTAAAAACAAAACATTGTTTAGTTGAAAAATAAACAACTTGTTTAAAAATTGATTGCTTTTGTTTGAAATTCATCTGCTAGTAAAAATTTACTCATGTTTGTTGAAAGTGATCGTTTCTAATTTAAAATTCACCTGATTCTTTTGTTCAAAATTCTTTTTTTCAGTAGAAAATGTTTACCGTCTTAAGTTATGAGTTGAAAGTATTTAATAGATAATTAAATAAGTTTTAAACAATGTGTCTATTTTATTAGAGATATAAATTTTTTTGGTAGAAAATTGGTCATTTTCGTGTAGAAATCAACTATTTTGTAAAAAAATCGTATTTTGTAGTTGAATTAATTTATTTGTAATTTCTTTTATAATTTATCATTTTGGTCGAAGATTTAAATAATTTGTTAAAAATTCGCCTATTTTAATTAAATTCGTCAGGTTGAATTTTTTTTTTAATAAATTTATTTGTTTTTTGTAAATTCATAATTTTCATTGAAAATTTAATCGTTATGTTACAAATTTGTCTATTTCAGTTTAGTTACACTGTTTGATTTTTTTCAATTATTTTTTTTGATAATATATCGATTGTATTTTTAACTAAAAATGTTTTTGTTTTCAGTAAAAAATTCAACTATTTCGTAAAAATTGCTCTTTGAAAATTTTTCTTTTTCTTTTTAAATTCAATTATCTTTTGAAAATGCAACGGTTCCATTTTTGGTTTGAAAATTATATTTTTTTATTTTAAATTATATTCTTGATTTAAAATTTGAGTACTTAAATAAAATATGTGTTTTTTGGTAGATAATTAATCTTCCGGGTTGAAAATGTACATTTACAGATTGAAAATTCAGCTAATTAGTTCAAAAATTTAACTAGTTGTTGAAAATTCAAATATTTTTTTGATAATTAAACTACTTTGCTAGACATATTTTTTTTATCAAAATTTTAATTGCTTTTAAATGTTTGTCGATTTGGATGACAAATTAATTTTTTATTGATAGTTGAAAAATCATCTCTCTTAACTGAAAATGAGTTTTTTTAATGAAAAATTGAAGTTTTCAAGAAAAAAATTCAAAGAAATGAAAATTCAAGAAGGTGAACGATTTCGAAAGAGTCGTCTTGTAATTCCTAGAACTGCTGCCAAACGCAGTTTCTCAGCGTGCAAGGCGAAAGCCGGCTGTCACTCTCCCCTAGAAAGAGACGCAGTGCGCGAGTACTCAGCCGAGTGTACTGCGCAATATTGGGCATTCCAAATGGAAACCGTTTAGGTTACTATATTTGATTATAACCTGTTATTATATGGAACTCGGTGTGTAATTTTAAGACAGTTTTGAGACATTTTTCACGTTTAATTTTATTTTATGCACCTTTAGAACTAGAAATTCGAGAGACAATGTGTCTGCACCCCGGGGCATCGTTCTCTCGTGCGAAAGCCATATTCTTCCCCCACGAGGAACATTCTCTGTATCAGCCAAACTTGAACTGCCATTCTCTTCTCTAATTTAAGGTAACTGAACATTTTCATCAGGAACTGTCGTAATTTGAACCAGTTGTTTTATAATCTGCTTTAAAGTAGTATTTTGGGAAAAAAAACTAAAAAAGATCATTTACAAGAAAAAATAGAAGAACTGTACAATATTTTTTGTACAAAAATAATATAAAGTATTGTATTCTCGTCTTTTTTTTACTTATTGGTCTAGTGGAATATTTATTCTCATTATTTAATTAATTTTTAAATATTTAAAGAAATGAAATTTGTTTCAATTTTTTTTGCTTGAAAATTTGTTTATTTACCTTTAAATTATTATTATTAGTCTGGTGAAGTATTTATTAACATTGGTTTGTTATTTTTTAATTGTTTAAACAAATTAAATTTCTTTAAATAGTTTTTTTTTTAAAATTCTTTTTTTTTCCTAAAAATTATTACTATTGGTCTAGTGAAATATTTATTGACGTTAGTTTATTATTATTCAATTATTTAAACACATAGAATTTGTTTAAATAATTTTGTTTCCAACTTTTTTTAAAATACAAATTATTGCTGTGAGTCTAGTGGAATAGTATTACTAGTTAAAAATAAATAATTACTTAATATTTTAACAATTGAAAAATATTTGAAAATAAATTTATGTCACTTAATGGAAATATAATTCTAGTCCAACAAATTATTGAAAAGGAAACATTTTTTACACAAAATGGATTTGTTTAAATAATTAAAAATTAATTAACTAATGTTGTTAAGTATTCCACTAGAATAAAAGTAATAATTTTTAAGGAAATAATCAATTTTCAAAGAAATTTTTTTTTTTATAAATTCCATTTGTTGAAGCAATTAAAACTTAATGAACCAATGCTAATAAATATTCTACTAAACTAATAGTAATAATTTTTAGGGGAAAAAACAAATTTTCAAACAAAATATTTAAAAAAAATTACATTTGTTTAAATAAATAAAAATTAAAGTGTTAGGGGTGTCAAACCCATATGTCCGATACATAAAATTCTTCGTTTACTTATTCTCTACAGGTTCCCATACTTTCTCTTCACTTTTTTTCAAATTCTAAAAAATTATTATAAAAAATCAAAAAAGTGATTTTTTCCTTCACTTTTTACATGGGAAACTTTAAGTCAAAACTGGCAACTGTTAAAATAAAAAAAAAATATAAAAATTACGGAATTTCTTTTCCGGATTTGAAATAAAATAAAATGGGCGGATCGTTGCACTCTAGCATGCAAAAAAAAATTTTCATGCATTTTTGGACCACCATGGCATTCAACCAAGAAGATGTATTTTTTCACCAAAAGACGAATTTAGTAAAAAAAATACACCAATTTTAAAACAAATAATTGAATTTTCAATTGAAAACAAAATTTGAACAAAAAATGGAATGGTTTAATTTTCAGTTTAAAAAATTACTTTAAGAAAAGGGATTTTTCAACTAATCGAATCTAACCAAAGAAGATAAATATTTACAAAATAGTTGAATCCTCTACCAATTAGATCAATTTGCAACAAACAGAGAGATTTTTAATCTTCGGAAATGAAATTTTAACTTTAAAGATTAATTTTCTACAAAAATACGAAGTCTCACCAAAATACAAGAACTTCCAACAAAACAGTGAAATATTTAAATAAAAAAATAATTGTTTGACAGCAAATAAAATAGTTAAATTTTCAGTTTAAACAATTACTTTTTATCAACAACAAAGAGTGCAAACCAAGAAAAGGACCTTTTAGCAATAAAGATTTAATTTTCTGTCTAACAGAAAAAGTTTAAATAAAATAGTTAAGTTTAAAAATAAAGGTTATATTCCTGGCTTAATTTTTAGAAATTTTGAAAGTACGCAATAAATAATTATTTTAATAATTACCTAATGGTTTTAGAAAAACCTACTACTTCAAACATTGACAAACAATTAAATTTCAATCAGAAAATACGATTATTTTTTTACGTTTTTTGTGAATAAATAATTTTTTTAATAATTTAAATTTGTTGAAACGATTGAAAATTATATAGTTTTTTTATTTTTGGGTCATATTTGGGGCGCTGCGGGGAGGTTGAGGGTGTTTGAAAATAAAAGTTATTGGTATGGTTTTATTTCGTAGACACTCCTCTTAAATCGCTAAAAAACTTGGCACGATTCCATGAAACCGTGGAACATGAGTTCAATTTTTCGAAAATTCAAAATTTGCCCATCTTAATTCAATAGGATTTTTAAGTTTGCAATGCATTTTTGGATAAACTTATATAAATATTCTGTGTATAAAAAATTTTTTGTAAAAAAAATAATATTAAACAACATAAAATTCTGCGTACGAAATCCTCTGTGTAGAAAAAAAATTGTACAGGAAAAATATAACAGTAATAAATTTTTTGTGAGAAAAATGTTTTCGTAGACAAAGTTTTGTGCAGTAAAAATATAACATTATTATATTCTGTCTATGAAATATTTTGTGTAGAAAAATTATGGTGTAGAAAAAGTTTTGTGTAGGAAAAATATAACAGTCTTAAATTATGTTTAGGAAATATTTTGTGTAGAAAAATTTTTGTAAAGGAAAAAAATTTTTTAAATATTTGTATTTAACATTATTAAATTCTGTGTAGAAAAAATTTTGTTTTGAAAAAGTTTTGTGTAAGAAAAATATAACAGTCTTAAATTATGTTCAGGAAATATTTTGTGTAGAAAAAGTTTTGTGTAGAAAAATTATTGTAAAGGAAAAAATTTTTTTAAATATTTGTATTTAACATTATTAAATTCTGTGTAGAAAAAATTTTGTGTCGAAAAAGTTTTGTGTAAAAAAAATATAACAGTCTTAAATTATGTTTAGGAAATATTTTGTGTAGAAAAAGTTTTGTGTAGAAAAATTTTTGTGATGGAAAAATTTTTTTTAAATATTTGTATTTAACGTTATGAAATTCTGTCTAGAAAAAATTTTTTGTCGAAAAAGTTTTGTGTAAAAAAAATATAACAGTCTTAAATTATGTTTGGGAAATATTTTGTGTAGAAAAAGTTTTGTGTAGAAAAATTTTTGTGAAGGAAAAAAAATTTTCAAATATTTGTATTTAACATTATGAATTTCTGTGTAGAAAAAATTTTGTGTCGAAAAAGTTTTGTGTAAGAAAAATATAACAGTCTTGAATTGTGTTTAAGAAATATTTTGTGTAGAAAAGTAGTAGCTGGAACGGAATTGCCCTGAATACCTGTTTACTATCCCCCCACTACCCGGTTCCCCCTCACTCAGAAAAACTGCGCGCATTGGGGAAACCGTACGCAGGTAGCTGGAACGGAATTGCCCTGAGTACCTGTAAATATTTAACATTTTAGTTAAAATTAATCTTTTTGGTATAAAATTTAAGAATTTTAGTTAAAGATTTATAAATTTGTATGAAAATTCATCACTTTACTTGCAAATTGAACTATTTTGTTGAAAATCCGTTTTCTTATATTAATTTTGCCAAGTGCAAGTTTAAATGTTCCATTTTTGGTCGAAAATTGATATTTTTTAATGAATAATTCAAGTATTTGTTTAAAAATTAATTTATATTTTTAAATTTTTATTATTTAATTTATTTTTTTTTTAAATTTATTTTGTGAAGCTTTACTCTGCTGTGTTAAAGGAAGTTCATAATACACGTCAAGAATTTAAAAAATGTTTCTGTTTTCCGCAAAATATGTCACTTGTTGTTGACCGGTAAAATGAAAAAAATTGACTGGGGAAAACCGGGAATCGCCTGGAAATTTGAAATAGTCCGCAGAATGGAAAACCTGATAATATTATCGTATGAAACAGTACATTCTAAAACTTTTCATAAAAAATCGTAATAATGAAGGTTATCTGGTAATTTGATTAAAAAATTCCATCATTATTATAAGAACATAACTATTTTTGTTAAAACCCTAACAATTACGTTGAAAATGCGATTTATTTTTTGTTAAAAATATCCTTTAAAAATGAAAATTCAAATATTTCATTTTTAGTTCATTGTATAAAAAATTCAATTATTCTACTACAATTTGAAAACGCAAGCAAAAAAACTAATGTAAGATGAAAAATTGCATCGGCGAATACACCGAACGTGCTTCCACTCAGCAGCACAGAAGGGGAATTCGTGTTTCATAAGCGCAGTAGTGGGGGAATAGGTCCTAGGTAGTCGACCGTGAATTGACGACTGCCCCCTCCCGCTGAGTAGGCTTGGCGGTAGGGGAAGCCGCGTGACGGGGAAACCATACGCCCAGCTGTTCAGCTCAGTCAGAGGCAGCCGAGTAGTGGGGAGACCATAAACAGGTACCCGGTGCAAAATTTTTCCTTGCCCGAATTCTCATCTGTCCGATGGACTGACGGACGTTCATCCGACCGAAACTATAAGCGTGTCTGTTCAGGGTTACGAAACGCTTATAAAAAATAATTAAAATAGTTGGATGGAAAAAAATGAAAAAATTTCTCCACCTTTGAAGGAAAAGACATTCCTTGCCAACTTCTCAAAGAATGAGAGGAGCACCTGCAATCAATTGAAGTCTTCTTTCTAAGTAAAGGACCGTAACGAATGAATTCGTGATCGATTTCTTAAGTGACCCATTGATTCAGTCGAACGACTAGAATTTACGAGTAAATTTAATTCAATTCAGCGGACAAATTCATAGGTAAAAAAAATCCCTGGCTTTTCAACGAACATAAACAGGATTGAAAGGTGGAAATCCATTAAGGCCATTCACTTTGCCAGGTTTTTATCGAACCACTTTCTGACTCACATCTGTACGACGTTGAGTACTCCGCTATCGAGGAAAAATAATATTTTACCTAGTAATTTCCTCCACCGCAATTCCATCGAAATTTAGAATCCTATTGAACATCGAGATCGAGTGTTGTTCAAAATATCGATAGGATTGATATTGGTGTAGGGTTGAGAATGGGAATTTCATCAAGAAATCAAGAGGTACTTTACAGAATCCAATTCCGAGAGTTGGAGAAATTTCGCCTCATGAAAAGAGATAAAATTGAGGCATTGCTGAACTTTTACAAATGACCAAAATTTCGCTTTAATGTCCCTTATAAAAGGTCGATTTTGTTTATCCTACTTTTTAATCTTTAATCGAGTGGACAACAGCGTAGGCAAAAAAAATTGGATTTTTTTCAAAATTTATTAATTAAAATTTCAGGTAAATAATACTTTTTAACAAACAAACAAAAATTACAAGATTGTTAATTTTTCATTTAAAGACATGAATTTTTCGATAAACAAGGGAAATTTTCAAGCAAGCAGTTTACTAAAAAGGACAAATCTTCAAAAAAAAAAGTATATATTTATCTAAAAAAAGAAAAGTTCAACGATATAGTTTAACCTTGAACTAAAAAATTCCAATTTTGTACAAAAAATGGTATTGTTAAAATCGTTAGTTAAACAAATTAATTTTCAAAGTAAAAACTAATTTTAAACAAAAATGTCTAATAATTAATCGTCATAGTTAATTTTTAGAAAACGAGTTCAAATTTCAATCAAGTGATTAAATTGTCAACAAAATAGTTCATTTGAATATAAAAACAATAGATTTTTAAACAAAAAGTTTAATTTTCAACCAGAAAAGATAAATTTACAAATAAAAATGTAATCATTAACCAAAAATGAAATAGTGAAATTTTAAGTTAAAAAATCAGAATCAACAATAAACAAATTATTTCATTTTTAAAAAAGAAAATTAATTTTCAGACAAAATTATGAATCTTTAACAAAAACAATATATTTTGAAGAGAGTTAAGCAAATTTCAAGCAAACTTTGAATTTTTTGCTAAAAATTTTATTTTTTAACCAGAAAGATTAGTTTTTAACCAAAAAAGACCATTTTTAAACAAAATACATGATTTTTAATCTTAAAAATAGAAATTTTTAACAAAATAGTTAGTTCTTGAAAGAATTCCACAAATTTTTAACAAAAATTTGTAAAGGTAAGGTTTGTTAGTTAATAAATTAATTTTTAAACTAGAAACTAACTAACTAACTTTACAAAAATTGAATAGATAAATCTACAGTAAAAAAAATAATGTTAAAACAGACAAATAATAACTTTAATTAAACAATTAATTACCTGCCAACGAGATAAATTTTCAAATAAAATATGAATCTTTAACAAAAAAATGAATTTTCAACAAAGCAGTTCAACTTACAAACAAGTACTTGAATTTGTCCCCAAGAACATAAATTTTCACCAACACGATTAATTTCCTACTAAAAAAAAGAAGATTCTTTAATAAAGCAAATAAAAATTAAGATAAAACGAGAAATTTTTAACGAAATGCTTGAATCTTGGATCGAAAAATACCTATTTTAAACAAAAAATGAAATATTTGAACTTTTAGTTTAAAAAATTAATTTTCTAAGTAAAAAATAACTGTGAACACAAAAATTTAATTTATAACCACAGAGTTTTTATTGGGAAAGCACTTCAATTTTCAACCAAGTAATCGCATTGTTAACAGAATAATTAAATTTATAATTTAAAACGATACCTTTTCAAAAAAAGTCTTACCTTCAACTAAAACAGATCAATTTTACAAAAATAGAATAGATAAGTTTTCAGTGAAAAAATAAATGTTTAACAAAAAATGGCAACAAAATATTTAAATTTTTAATGGGAAAGATAAAACTTTGATAAAGGAATTAATTTTTCACTAAAGAGTTTAATTATGTCCAGGAAATATTATTTTCATTAACAAATTTTATATTTTATTTTAAAGATATATTTTCAAAGAAAATGACACATTTAAATTTTTTTCAAACAATTTTTTGAAACCAATTTTCAACCAAAAAGATAGGTTTCTTGGCAAAAAAGCCAAATCTTGTAAAAAATACAAGAATTTTTAATTAAAAAAAAAATTTTTTTTGCAAAATAGTTCAATCTTAAACTAAATATATATAGTTAAAAAAAATAGAATAGTAACCAAATTGTGAAAATTTCAATAATGAAAATTTGGAAACTGATATTTTCAAAGAAGTCCGAAATTTTTTTAAATTTTATGTTCGGCATATTGGATCCGAAATTTTGATTGTAGTAATTTTATTATAAAATTTTATTTCATCCACTTAGAATAGCTATACAAAATAAATTTAGAAAAAAATTAAATAATACAAAATTACCGCATTTTAGTAAATTTTTTTTTGTACATAAAAAAATACTCTATTGATGATTAATTGTTTAAAGCCATTATTCCGATGATTTAAATCTTTTTATAATTTACAATTATATTCTTTTCTATAATTGGTACAGAATTTTATTATCACTATTATTTATCATTATTTTATCTCAGAGTAATCCTAGGTAGTTATGGTTTTTTCAGCAAACTTATTAATGAATTTAAAAAAATTTTAAACAATAATATTCGAGAATAAATAAAAATGAATAATTTTAAAAATCGACTACTTTCAATAAGCGATCAGAAAACAACGCAACATTCTCACATTATTTCTAGAAAAGATATTGATTAACAATAATAAATTATTTTACCTACTTTTTTAATGTTTAGAAATTTGAGAAAAAATTTAACGAAAGAAAATTCAAAAGATAATATATAGCACAAAAATCCCGCAAAACTCAATTTTTAACTAAAGGAGTTTTTTCTGGACCCTTACAATTGAATTCAAAAAGTAATTTTTTAGTCTTATTGTTTTACTGTTTAGGGAATAGAAGTCTGTTTTGTAATACCTAAAGCTGTTCTCATAACGCAGAATGATAGACGTTTGCGACTCTCGCCTCGAAAGAGCCGCAGTGCGCAAGTACTCAATTGATTATATTGCGTAATATTCTGCATTTCAATTGCAAACGGTTTAGCCTGCCCTAAATGTTTACGTATTGTAGGTACTGATTTAGTACTAAATATCTTAATATAGTTTTCTTTTTAATAAAAAAATATACAAGTATTGTCTTGTAGATCTAAACGAGCCTGCAAACGCAGTTTCTCATAGGGCAGAATAATATACGGTTGCGACTCTCACCTCGGAAAAGCCGCAGTGTGCAAGTACTCAATTAAGTATATTGCGTAATATTCTGCATTTAAATTGGAAATGGTTTAGCCTGCCCTAAATGTTTACGTATTGTAGGTACCGATTTAGTACTAAATATCTTAATATAGTTTTCTTTTTAATAAAAAAATATACAAGTATTGTCTTGTAGATCTAAACGAGTCTGCCAACGCAGTTTCTCATAGGGCAGAATAATAGACGGTTGCGACTCTCGCCTCGAAAGAGCCGCAGTGCGCAAGTACGCATTTGAGTATATTGCGTAATATTCTGCATTCCAATTGTAAACGGTTTAGCCAGCTCTGAATCTTTAAGTTTTGAAGGAACCGATTTAGAACTAAATATCTAAATATAGTTTTCGTTTTTAATAAAAAAATATACAATTATTGTCTTATAGATCTGAACGAGTCTGCTAACGCAGTTTCTCATAGAGCAGAATAATAGACAGTTGCGACTCTCACCTCAGAAGAGACGCAGTGCGCAAGTACTCAATTGAGTATATTGCGTAATATTCTTCATTTAAATTGAAAACGGTTCAGCCAGCCCTGGATGTTTACGTTTTGAAGGTAACAATTTACTACTAAATATCTAAATATAGTTTTCGTTTTAATTAAAAAAAAATACAATCATTGTTTTGTAGATCTGAACGAGCTTCGACAATAGGCATTAACATGAGAAGAATAAAAATTTTTTTACCATAGTCTGAATTCAAACATAAACTAAATTATTTTTTTAATTTCATCAAAGCTAGATTCTCTTTTTGATTAAATATTCTTATACTGTCAGAGAAAAATGTGTAATTATGACTCAGATGATAAGAAGCGAGGCATAAAAACATATTTTTCTAGCTTTACTGAAATAATTAAATTTTAGTAGTACGCAGACTTGTAATTATAAAATGCCCATGCCAGTGCGAGTGGCGGAGCATCATGTTAATTAAAACCATTATTTTTACTTTGATAATGACTGAACATTGTTTATTTCGAATATATTTATAATTGAAATTAATAGAACAAATCCAATGTATATAAATTAATAGGATCTTAAAAATAATTTACTTGTGTTAAAAAATCGAAAATTTCCAATTAGAATTCAGTTTTTTCCTTGTGTTTTTTTGTAGATTTTGTTCAGAATCGTCAATATCAGCTGAATCGAGTTGGAACTCTATTTTTCCTTTCACCAATGGAGATAGAATGTGAAAGAAATAATAATTTTAAATTCCACCTCCATAAGTCTCTTTTATAAAATACTAAAAAAAAATGAGTCCGTTAATTTTGCATTAATTTTTAATGAATGCTTAAATAAATTTTTTAAACAATTGATTATTGTTTCATTAATGTTAACAATCATAATTATTAAACAAATTCTTATTATTGTTAATATTATTATCTTTGAAAAATGCCAGGAATTGTGGCTTTTTCAACAATTTTAAACCTTTTGTTTACTCTTCACTTGAAGTGAGATAATAGATAATTTAATATAGAAAAGAATTTTTTTAAAACGAATTATTATTGTCTACAGCTACATTCTTCTATATTAATACTAGATATTTGCGGTTTTTTCTGAATTGTTTAACTTTTTGTGAATTTTTCAATTAGAGTGAAGTAATAATTAATTTAACTTAACAAAAATAATTGTTTAAATTAATTTAATATTATTTTTAAAACTCTTTTCCCTAATTAATTGTACAAAATTCCGGCGTTCTTCTGACATTTTTAAATATTGAAATATTTTTCAATTAGAGTGACTTAATAATTTTTGAGGTTGAGCACAAATAATTGTTAAAACAAACTTTTATTTTTAATCACTATCTTCATATATA
>JAAAKG020122143.1:0-15021 GCA_010014905.2 Druon quercuslanigerum
TATATATTTAACATTTAAAAAACAAACAAAAATACGATTATATTTTTCAGGTATTCCCTCAGTTTTAAATAAGGACTGACATTTAAATAATAATTTTGAAAACCAAAACTATAGCTTCTCTTTACATATTAAGCATCCTGCAAATTTAACAATGATTCCAAGATTTTTCTTCTAATTGAGCAATGTAATAACATTTTCAAGACTTTCTCTGATAGTAAGTAGCGGTATTAAAATTATCAGAAATTTGACACCACAGTTTTTAAACAGATTTTCACGTTTCCAGGGCCCAGAATCCGAAAATAAAGATTTGACGATGACGCCTGTCTGTCGGTCCGTAAACACGATAATGCGAGAAAATAAACAAATAAAATCAATCTTTGTCATACTTTTTATTGGTATTTGAAAATCTAGACCATTTATCTTTATGAATTTTATAATAAAAATAAAATTTTTATACTCATAGCATTTTCAAAATTTTCAAAATTATTCGAAAATCAAAATTTAAAGTCAAACAACCCACGATATGAAAAAAGTCAAGAAAATATCAATATTGCTTTTTTAAAGCCCTGCAAGATTAGCATAACAAGTTTTTGGATTTTCTTAAAAAATCAAAAATTCAAATTTTTATTGCACATCAAATAATAAAAAAAATTCCAATTTGTGTTCAAGAAATACAGGACACGAGAAAAGATTAATTAAAAAAATTTGTGACCCTAAAAAATATCTACAAATTTGTTAAGAATCACATCTTGATAGAAAGCGTAATTTTTCTTTTATTCGTAACAAATAACAGTAAAAATAAATAATTAAAATATTTGTAGAAAAACGACAAATTTTGCAAAATAAAAGTTAAAATAAACTAAAAGTTACGGTTGGTTCAATTATCTGCCACTTCCCTCTCGTAGCATTGCCAAAACGTAAAGATCCGTTAAAAAGCAGATATCAAAAATTTGTACGAATAAATTACACGCTCATGAATGAGAATGTAAAAAAATAATTTTCAATCCAGATAGTTATTTTTAGCCGTAAAGTTGAATTTCTAAAAACTATGAAAGCAACATAAGACCACATATTTGAATTTGTATCAAAATTTTGCAAACTTCGCCAAAAAATTAATTTTTCTAGGACACAGTGGAATCTTCAAGCAAAAACTTTTCCACAGAAAAATATAAATTATAAATTTGAAAGGACAAATTTTCTATAAAAAACGAATTTTGAACTAATAGGTTGCATTTTCGGAAAAATAACTTCATTTTTAACAAAATAGTTGACTTTTTCCCAAATAGTTAAATTATGTACCCAAAAAAAATTAACCTAAAAAGAGGAAACTATTTTTTTAAACTGTTTCTTTATTAGTGATCCATTTTCAGCTGCAAATTTAATTATTCCATTTTTTGTTTTTATAAAACCTGAACTGTTTTAGTAGAACTACTTTTTAGAAAGTTAAACTATATTGTGGAAAATTCGTGTTTTCTTTCTTGAAAATTAATTTTGTTATCAGTAAAATCAACATTTTGTTTGTAAATTAATTTTTTTTTTAAACTCAGCTATATGGTTTACAATTATTTAATTAGTGAAAAATTATTATTCTTTGGTAGAAAATTTATGGATTTCATTGTAAAACCATCTGTTTGTTGATTATTTCACTTTTTTTAAATTTAACTATATAATGGAAAATTTTCTTTTTCAAAATTAATTTTGCAACTGAAAATCGATCTGTTCTATTTTCTAATGTTAATTTAACTAAGAGGACTTTGTAAATAAATTGTCTTTTTTGTACAAAATTAATGTTCGTGGTTAAAAATTATTTTCTTTTCCAAATGACAAATTAATCTTTGCTAGTTAAAAATGCATTGAATGCATTGCAAATTCATGTATCGCTTAGTCTATAGTTTAGGCTTCGTAATTTTCCATGATTTTATGCAATCCAGACAATCCCATGTAATTTTCAGTAATCTTAGTTAACAGAGAGTGTTTGTTTTAAATGAGAGAAATTGGGCATAGAAATAAAGAAATGAGCGAAACTTTCAACAAAAATATCGAATCTTTTTTATTGACTGTGAAATATTAAAATATATAATTTGAATTTTCGCGGACTTCCCGAAGGCCGGCATCGTGTAAAAGTCGGCGGACCTCTGGAAATGCGTCTACGAAAGTAAAACCTTAAATTTTGTTTTTAAAATTTTATCAAGAACATTTAAGAATAAATCTGAAGGTCTGCTCTTTTTATGATGAAACCATATTTACAATGCCTCTACTCTCGGTAAAACGAGCTGCGGGGGATGTCCGAGAGGAACTTGGAGATCCGGCAAATCGACTGCTGTTGTCTGAACTCCTTTCACGTTATTGCCCAGCTTAGTGACAGCGAAAATCGCACCACCTTGGTCCCCACTCAGAACTGCTTCATTAGAAATATGTCCCATTGTTGAAACATACAAAACACGCATTTTAGCACCTCCGAAAGTACATGCGCTGACTTTAGTTGCAGGAATTTCTACTGCTCGCTCCACTTGTCCACTATATGGATCAATTTCAAGTATCTAAGGAAAATTTATTCATGTTATTTTTTTTATAAGTTTCATTTTTGGAAATATTTTCAAACTGATTGAATCATTACATGTGAACATCCAAAAAGCGGCACCCACAGAAAACCTCTGACATCAATCGTCATACGACCCAGAACGACAGGACCTTTGCAGACATTTCGCCCTTCGTGTTGAGTCCAGAATGGCAAGTCAAATATGATGGAAATGAATTCTAAAAAAGGGATTTAACTATAAGTTAAATTATATTACTTTACATTTTCTATCAGTTTATTTATCAACAAAATGTCTACATCTAGGGTGTTCTACAACATTTTTCTTGTGTTCTACACATCTTTCCGTTATGTGTCCGTGTGACTGTATGACGATGTTTGCACAAGAAAATCCCTTTCAGTGCGCTAGACACGTCTCACTGACATGCCGTCCGTGCACGAGCACATCGAGCCAGCCAATCACATACAACCTGCCGTGCTGCTTCCGCCTGACCACTGATGCAAACAAGTATGTCGCTATCCACAACGACTCGCAACCTCCTTGAGCGCGGACCGCAGCAGGACGTCTGCTTGCACGCAATTGGTTGGCTTCATGAGGTCGTGCACGCACGGCACGTCCGTGAGACGTTTCCAGCGCACGTCAACGGATTTTCTTGTGCGACCACCTTAACAGAATCTGACTCGCTGAACACGGAACGATAAGATTCAGTCGTAAGTGGAGGGGGTGAATTGCGGAGAATGTTCCCACTCTCTGAGTTTCTGATTATAACCGTTTCTTTAATCTTTTCCACTGAAAAAGTCGCCTGCTCAGCCCAAGGTCCTTTTCCTCGCTTCAAGTGACAAATATAATTTTAAGTTAGAACTGGCAATTTCTTTAAAAAAAATATAATTTATCCTTCTGGTCGTAGAAACATATTTTTTGGATGAAAATAATAGTATTTTGTAGAAATTTTGTTAAATCCAAATTTATTTTGGATCTGAAAATTGAAATATTCCGTTTTATGTTGAAAATCCATCTTTTTTTAGTTAAAGAATCAACTATCTTTCTCTGAAAGATACTGGTTCGTTAATTTGAAAAACTCAAAGGAAGGAATGCTTGAAAAATTCAGACACGAAATTTTCAGTTTTACCAAACAAATGGATATTTGATGCAAATTTTAATTCTTTACAAAAAGTGTAGTAATTTATATTTTTGCCGCTTAGTAAATTATCTGTTAAATTACCACAAAAAACACGAATTTTAAACAAAAGAGTTGAATTATTAACCTAGAAAGATTTTCTAAACAATAAAGAAAAAAATCTCATTCAACTACTTTGCTAAAAATTCATTGTTTTTATTTAAAATTAATGTTTACAATTGAAAATTTACCCAAAAATTTACCCGAAATTTCTTATTCAAAAAAAAGTGAAAAGGTTTTTTAAAAACTTAATTTTCGTTCGCGGAGGATTCAAATAATTTGTAGAAAATTTAGTTATTTTGTCAAAAATTTACTCTTTGGGTAGGAAGTTAATCTTCTGGGATAAAAATATATCAGTATAAGAAAAATTTTACCACTTCATAAAAAATTTGTTTTTCTTATTCAAAACAGTTTTTCAAATAAAAATTTACGTATTTAAATTTTTGGTTAAAAATTCATTTTTTTGTGAAAATTTTTATGACTTAAAAGTTGATTTACTTGATTAAAAACCTCAATAAAATTGTTATGTAATCGAAAAATTTTAAAGTTTTATTTAAAACAAAACTGTTTGTTAAAAAATTTGATTATTTATTTATAACAAATATTTCCTACAAAAAATATTTTCTACACAGAATTTAATATTGCTTTTTTTCATACACACGATTTTTTTACAAAATATTTTCTGCTCATAAAAATAATAATAGTAATAAATAATAAAAAATAAAAATAATAATATCTTCCTAAAATTTCAGTTGCAATTTATTGCATTTATTTTTAGATTTAACTAATTTAACTAATTTTAAATTTTCTAGACATTTATCATTCGCTTAGACAAATAACTTATTTTGCGCAGATTTATGACACAATAACCGACTGAAAAGTAATTTTTTTTCTTTAGATGTTTAGCAATTCTCTAAACTATTCTCATTTGTTTTATCAATTTTTTCATTTTGTAGGTTATGAAAATTTATTATTTCCTGTAACTAATGTTGGCTGTAAATAATTTTAAAAGCGATATTTTTGGTCACGGACTATTTGCGATGATCGCAGAAATTAGTACTATTTGCTTATTTTCATAGGAAAGATGGAACAAATTCTAGTTTTTCTTTCAGAAATAAAACGAATTTAAAAAAAAACAATTACCATAACTAAAAAAATGGTTTTAAAAAATTATTTCTTTTTATTAGTTATAAGTTTTGAAAGAAGATAATATTGGATAAAAAGGAACGTAATGCATTCAATAAATATCTAACCGATTCTAGACTGCAATAACTATTAAAGATTTGTCAACTATCGTTAAAAAAATGTATTACTTTCAACATTAGATAATTGTGCAATTATTTCTAGGGAATATTAACTTTGATCGAATAAAGAGAAAAGAGTTGCTTGAACAATTTAATTTTTGAAACTGGTTATCAAATATGTTGCAAAAGAAATATTACTTATTCCTCAGATTTATCAAATATATTACTAATCATAAAAATAATAATTTTTCACATTTTACAGATGAAAAAAATTACCAATTAAAAAATACCGTTTTCAGAATGAAATTTACATTCAATTATTGGATCACGTTTCCTAATAGGTGACTGAACTTTAATTTATAAACGAGGTTATGAGAAGTATCTCTTTCTTCGAATTGCATGTTTTTGACGGTGAGTGAAGTGTGTGGGATTAAAGCCTAGAAGGTGATTAAGGTTGTGACAGGTGAATTGGAGAGTTAAAAATTAATTTTCCTAATACTTGTGGGGTAGGATTAAGTTAAAGAGGAAAAGCGAGGTTAAGTTGGCAAGGGATCGGGGTAGTTTGTGGTCAGGATTTTTGTGCCTTTAAGGAGGCCAAATACGATTCTCGTAATGCTGGGTAATGTTAGGGGAGAGCAAATGGTGTACGTAAGGGATGTGAGGCGTGGAATAGAGCAAATAAAGGTAAAATTTTAGGCAGCAAGCGCCAAAACTCTTAAGAGACATCTGTAGGTTGCAGCAGGTACTTTTTGCATGGTGAGATTCCAGTTACTGACCGAAGAGCGGGAGGAGGTCAGCGAGAGTACTAACAGTGAGTTCGGAGGAGAGGAAATTTCCTACAGGCAACGATGTTCAACTGTACGTAGCAAGGTGTCGAGTGGCACGTTGAGGAGATGGAAAAATTGGAATGAAGAAAACACGAAGTCAGAGAAAGAGGCACTCGAATTGTTGATAAGCAAGATCAGGGAGTTGAGTGAAGACTTATGAAGGATGTGGAGCAGATGGTAAATAAGAGGGAGGACCTGAGGGTAAAAGACGAGGAATGGGGAAAAAGAGTTAAGTGAGCTACGTGAGAAAGTAGAAGGATTAGAGATGTTGGTGGTGTCGGTCAGGAATGAAGAAAAGGATAAAATGAAGGAGATGGAACAAGAGATTAGAATTTGTAAGGTAAAGACGGAATAAGGACCTAGGATGGTGGAGGGCTGTTTGATAATAGAAGCAGGTGGCAGCGGGAGGCAGAAGAAAGATATTCAGGAGAGGCTAGCGAATATGAAAGAAAAGAAAGTGGGAAAGCGTAGGAATGGAAAGAAGGAGAGAGCGAACGGGAAAAAGATAAGGGCAATGAAGTTGAAAATGGAGAGAAAAGACAAGCTAGATAGGAGAAATAATATTGAGATAAGAGGATTGAAGCTAGAGAGCTGGGAAAATAGGGTGGAAGTGGAAGCGCTACTACAGAGCATAGGGTAGGTTCAAAACAAGGTAGGAAAATATGAAGCGAAGTGGAGAATGGAGAATGAAGTGATGCTTGTGGAATTTAAGAGCTGAGAAGAAAAGTTGAGTTCAATGGAAATAAAAGTAGATGAGAACATGTGAGTACGGGATAAGGAGAAGGAGGTGTTGAAAGGAATTCAGGGGAATTGGTTTTGTGGAAAGTAGGAAGTGAGGGCAAATCAGGGTCGAGGAGTGGTAAAGGTGTTGTACCAGAACGTAGCAGGAGTAAAGCAGAAAGATGAGAATTTCTGGAGGTCTATCAAGAAGTTTAATAAAGTGAGAATGGTAGAGACGTGGGTAAAGAATAGGAATGGGATAGAGAAGAGCCAAAGTTGCCAAAGAGGGTATAGGCGGAAGCTCCAGGAGGCGGTCAAAGTGAAGAGGAAAGGAAGGGTTAGTTAGGGAACTATAACAGGGGTTAGAGATGGATTAGAGGAAGAAGTTCATCGAGAGGGAGAAGGGTAGGGCGTGCAAACAAGGAGAGTAAATATAGGAGGGGTAACGTGTAAGTTAGTGACTGGATACAACAAGGATGGGATTGAAAGATTTAAGGAAAGGGTGGAAGACTTACTAGGAGAGAGATAGAGAGAACAGTTAATTTTTAACATGAACTTCGAACATGGAATTTTCGTTAAAAATTATATTTTAGATTTTAGGTCAGCGAATTTTTATAAAGAATTATTCTTTGACTTGGAAATAAAAGCTTACGTATTGGTCTTTTCTCAACTATATTATAACTGTAAAGTAGGATTTTGTTTGTAGAAGCATCGCTGTAATAGAATCTGTCAGGATCGTAAGGGCACCATACGATTCCCTTGCAGAAATCATATTCCGCATGTATGAGTACATGTTGTCTAAATCTGTGGTCAGGATCCGAACGTTGATGGAAAGACCACACACTTCCCGAAAAGTGTGTTCCATGATTTTTAGTCGTCCCTAGAATTTAATATACAATTTTTAATATAAAGTAAACCAAACGTTACTGGGAGAGTTACGAAAAGCTAAAAACCACAAGAACCCTACTTTAAAATGGTGGATTAGGATTTTTTCTACAGAAACAGTTATAATAAGTGGCAAAGACATTTTTTTATAATTGGGAACTTCATGATAAGTTTACCTACATCCATCAATATTTGATACATTTTTTTTTAACAAATTTAATTAAGAAATGCATTATTCGGGCATCTGTTGACGAAAAATTCGTTTTTTTCGATGTCAGTCCTTTTAATTCAGAATTTTATGTTCATTTCAGCAACATTCATAATTAGTTCATAAATTTTATAATTTTTTAAACAAATTCAATGAACAAATGCATTATTTGAAAATTTGTGTTTTGTCTTTTTAATTGGTAACTTTACAATAATTTCAGTAACATTGATAATTATTTGATTATTTTTATTTTTTTATAGAATTTATTTATAACAATTACTAAATGTATTGTGCAATAATTCCTTGTATTCAAACCCGAATAATGCCCGGAAAATGCAATTTTTAAATTAAATTTGTTTTTTAAAAACATAAAATTAATAAACTAATTATAAAAGTTACTGAAATTATCGAAAAGTTCCCAACTAAAAGGACTAAAATTGAAATAAAAAGTTTTTCCGTCAAAAAATACCCAAATAATGCATTTGCTTATTAAATTAAAAAAAATCATAAAAATTATCAACAAATTATGAATTTTTGTTAAAAAATTTATCATTTATTTATCTTTTTATTAATAAATTCAATTTTCCTTGAGAAATCCTCGAATAATTTTAAACCACAGTTGTATTTTGGCTTAGGAAATAAAAAATCTTACGATTAGAAAAATAAATTTTCGAGTTAAAAAGGCAATTTTTAAGTCAAAAGTTAAAATGTTAATAAAAAAAGATTTTTCAGTCAAAACAATTGATCTCGTTCGATCTTTTCGCCTTAAAAATTGAACAGTTAAATTAAATCTAAAAAAAATGTCATTAGATTTATTAACTGCTACCAATTTGCAATTAAAATGTCTTTTGGGTTAAATATTAACTATTATATATTTTTTATAAGAATTCACATTTTAAAACCAAAAAGACTAATTTTCTACTAAAAAATGCGCATTCTATTCAAAAAACATAATAGTTGATATTTCAACGAAAAATTTTTTTTTTATTTTAAATTAAAAACAGATAAATTTTTAACCAAATAAGATTTTGCATTAAAAAAAATATATTTCAACGAAATTGTTGAATTTTCTACCAAATCAATATAATTTTTAAACCCAAAAACATAAATTTTCAACAAAAAGTTAATTTAGTACCAAACCGTGAAATTTTCAAATGAAATAATGACTTTTTTTAACAGAAGTACAAATTTTACTTGAAGTAGCAGAATTTTTTTTATTAAAATAGGTTTAAAATATTTTATTTTTCAGATTTCAATTAATTATTTTGTATTTGTCCTTGATATTGAAAAACATTTAAATATACTGATGAAAAAATAATTTTTAAAATGCAGTTTTACAATTTATATATTATATTATTTATTTATTTATATATTATGAACAAGGAATATGACAAATTATAAAATATTGTTTCTTTTACAATTAAATAACGATCTCTTAAATGTGATATTTTTTTCATCAAATAAACTTTGCATGGAAGCTAAAATATTTTTGAATTTGTATGGTCACTCTTAAAGAAAGACCATGAACGAAAATTTTTTATCTTTAGAAGCACTCAAATTATTCGAAAATTATTTTTTGAAGTGTTGTAATAAATCCATGTTAAAATTAAATTCTGAAAATTGAAATAAGAATTTGTCTCAAAATTGTCAAATATCATTCCAAGTTTAAAAAAAAGTTAACTTCGAATCTTCTAAATGTTCCTAGAAATTAAAAGAAAATTTTTTTATTCTTTTAATAACTTTCGACATTGTTCTAAAGCTCCTAAAGTTTAGTTTTTAAATCCTTAAAATCTACATTTCTAAAAACCTTTCAAAGTTAAAAATTTATTTTTAATCTCTGCCATTCTCACTTATATAACTTGATCAAAATTTTAGGAAATCGTTTAATATGTTTAAAAACTTTTTTTAATGTTCTTTTCTTCAAACTTGTAAGACCAACTTTTTCACTTTATTTATTGAAATATTGTTACTTTGTAGAAAAATACCAAAAAATGAAATCTATTAAAAATGTAATTCAGAGTATTTTTAAAAGAAGAACGCGTTTGGCGTTCGTTTTGGAATTCACATGCTCTGCATTTTTTTAAACTGAACTTATTTTCGTTATTAAATATTTATATTTATGTTTGAAAATTTATTTCTTTGGTTGAAAATTCAACTATTTAAAGAAATTAATTTTTTATTTATAGCAAATTAATAGAAAATTATTAATATTATTGTAGAGAATTTAATCATGTTCTCTAAACAAATAGTCTTTTGAAAGAAATTTCTTTTTTATACCAATATTTATCTATTGCAGTTAAAAATTGAATTATTGATTTAAAATAGAACTTGTTCGTCAAAAGTTTATGTATTTCATTAACACATTATCTTTTTCGATAAAAAATTAATATTTTTTTAAAATATCTCATGTATTTTTATATATTTTTAAATATTTATGTGGTATTATATTTCAGAGATTTTATATTCCTGATTAAAGTTTCTTATATTTTGTTAAAAATTGATCCATTTTAATTGAAAATTCAAAGCAATCTTAAATAATCATATTTTTCAAAGTCGCTTCCCCTCTAAATTTAATTTAAAGTCCTAAACTTAAACAAAAAATTAATTTAAGTAGATTTTTCTTACAAAACCATAGTCCACCAAGCGGGTCGACAGTCCCATGATTAACTTTGTTATCTTTGATATGTTTGTGAAATCCGTTGAATTTCTTGAATTTAGGTCCTTCATTACTTTCATCAGGATTCCATTCCAGTATTAAAATTCTCTTATCATCATTATAAGTATAACCGACCACAAACTCCGTAGGCAGGTGACGAATAGGAGCAGCAAAAGATATGTAACCTTGCGCTGTGGAAAAATTTATTAATAAAAATTAGTCGAAGTAGGTTGAGACGGCTTGTCCTTTTTTCATAATTAAAATAAAATCAAAAAAGCTACGGGCGAACATTTATATTGATACGCCTCTGACGCGCAAGTGGACAGCCGGATAGAGCTAATGGTGGTTGCAAAAGAAAATTTACTGCAGTGCTCCGGAGACGCCTCACGGACGTGCCGTCCGTGCTGAAACCCACAAAGCCAACCAATCGCGTGCAAACTGACGTGCGGCTGCGGTCCGCGGCGGTACTTGCTCAACGACGTTGCGAGCTGGAGTAGCTAGAGCTACGTAATAGTGTGCGTCAAAGCCCAGGCAAAAACCAGCACAACAGGTTGTATGCGATTGGTTGACTCGATGGGCTCGTGCGCGGACGGCATGTCAGTGAGACGTTGTCAGCGCACTGCAACGGATTTTCTTGTGCGAACACCTTAAGGGAGGATTAGCCGAATCGTTCGATCATGCGATCGATTGCGTGCGCCATCGCCGAATAAGTGGGTATAGCGTGGGAACAATGCACCTTATATATGGATCCCGAAATCGGTACCAGGCCTCCTTTTTTATTGAACTACCTACGAGGAAGTAACTCTATTGATCTCTCATACTACCTGTTACTTAAGACAGAGCTTTGAAGTAAAAAGAGACATCATCCAAAGAAAGCTACTACTCAGGATTCTCCTTCATTATTCTTAACGTTATTTCGAGGATACTATCCTGACTCGTTTTGAATTAGCATAGTAGAAGTGCGTTTGTGGAAATTTAATTTCTGTTTACTATATGCATGATTGTCATGACTTTGCACTCCATGTTCAGTGGAGACCTCGTTGTGCATGTTTGCATTTAGTGAGGGAATTCTTGTAAATGATCACGTGGTGTGTGCGACATCCTTGTAACGACTTTGCACTTTATTCAGCGATAAGACCTCGTTGTGCAAAGTCGCACTAGCGAGTGAAATATTAAGGGGCATTTTCAGTTTGATTCTTGAGAAAATAATAGTGCAAGAATGAAATTTTTAACGACTTTGCACTTTATTAAACGATAAAGACCTCGTTGTGCAAAGAAAGTTCTTGCCTTTTACTTATATTGTAGGAGAATCTAGTCCAGTTCTTTTTAATAAGTTAATAACATTTAAAATACGCAATCGTATGTTGCTTGAGTGAACTCTCAGTCTATCATTCATTTATTCTTCAAGTCTAGTTATAGAATAGTTAGGGCTAGTTTTAAGGTCCTTTCAGTATTGAAACCAATTAACGTTGTTGGTTGCAATTTATTGGCCAGGAAAAAGTAAACGCAAATTAAACGAACCTATTTAGGATCTTTTTTTAAAATCTGCCAACTGAAATAATGAATAACTTGAGAATATTGTTAAAGATCAAAAATAATCCCCGGTTAATAGGAAAAAATAAAAAACAGATTTGAAAAACGAGTAACAAACATTATAGTAAAATTCTTTCCACAATTTAAAAATTTTTTCTCGAATTTCTTGCAAACGTCATTCAAATATTCGTCTCTGAGCTTGGACGTGGCTGATTTTTTATAAAAATGTTTATATTTTGTTTAATAAGGAAATTAAAAAGAACAATCGATAAAAATTGCAGTGACGCTCAGTGTAGCCGTCTGTGGATTTTCGAGTACTCTCCATCGATGACGCATTTCGAAAGCTCGTGAAATTATGTTTGGTAAATTTTCGCTAACCCATTAAGGGTTAGCGAAAATTTAAAAAAATATTCAATGAAAATTTATAAGAGTCGAAGAAAGACAAAATGGTTTTGGATCTACTTTATCTGGACTTGTTTGCATTTTGGGAATAAAGTTTAGTTTAAAAATCGAAATTAACGGATTATAGGCCGTCTCTAAGACCCCTCCACCCCCTTGTAATAAATCGTGACAAAATTGTTTTACCCCCTCCTCCCCCTTATTACTGTACGTAATTTTTATCCTCCAAAAATATTTTGCTAATTCTTACTAGCAGGATTAAGCAGAGTGTCCCAGAACTTCATTTTCAAAATTCTCTAACTTTTCCTAGAATAATTTTGCATCTTTTTTGATTATGAAAATTCAAATACTGTTCATTTAATCATTATATACTATTAACATAGAGTTTTTCAAAAATAGAATAAAACTGTTATTTCTGATACAAAATTTTAATTTATTAATTTATTTTATACAAAAAAAGTAAAACGATTAAAAAAAGACGCCCAATAAAAAATGTATTATTGTTTATATTTTAATAGAAAAGATAGAATTTATAAAAAGAAAAGTTCAAAACCAAAAAGACGAATTTTCAAGTAATAATTTTTTTTTCCATTTAAGAAATAAAAGTTTATCCAAATTGTTGAACCTTTAAACCAAAAGACCATTATTCTCAACAAAAATTGAATATTAAAAAAAAAATGAGTTTTAAGCAAAAAATGAATTTGCCACGAAACTGATCCATTTTACACAACTAAAGTGAACTTTCAAACCCAGAAAATTATTTATTTACCGAAAAAGGAGAATCTTCAAATCAAAAAGATCCACCTCCAAAATAGGCTTTTTTACTAAACAGTTAAAATTTGAATTAAAAAGATAAATTTTTAATAAAAATATTACATTAAAAAAAAAATTCTTGAGAAACTGATTAAACCAAATCTTGCAAACAAAATAGTTGAATACTTAAGCAAAGACAATTAAGTTTCAACGAAAAAATGGCATTTTCATAAAAAATTACATTCCTTTGAAAACAGAGGTTTTAAAAAAAAATATATTTAAAAAAGTGGTTGAAATTCTTTGTTTAAAAAGATATCAATTACCTTTTCTCTATCAGAATATTAATTTTTAAGAAAGACATAAGTTTATACGTGAGAAATTGAATTTTTAAAGAAAAAGGATGACTTTTTGAAAAAAATGTTAACCTTTGTACCAAAAAGTTGCATTTTTTTGCAAAACACACAAAATTTTTCTAAAAATAGATCAATTTTTATTTAAAATGAAAAATTTTGAATAGTTGAATTATCATTCAAACAATTCTGCATCATAAACAATCTTTTTGGAAATTTAATATGGTAACTGTAATATTTAACTTTTGAAATTTGACCTCTTAAATACTTATAATTTTACTCCTAACTATCACAATTATCAATAAATCTTTACAGACCTTCTACATAACAAGTTAATGAGAAGAATTACTGAAAATAAAAACAAGTTTTTAACAACCAAATTTGGACAAGAATAAAAAAAAGGAAAAAAAAATAAGACGGAGACAACCGAATCCACTTCCTTCTCTTTTTTATTTCTGTTGTCCTTTTTATTTTTATTATTATCCAATTACAATAAAAAGAAACATTTGTAAAACTATTGACCATACAGCATCTTTATCAAGGCAAAAAAATAAAATAAATATGATTGAAATTGATTTTTTTCCATGATAAGGGTGCTGTATGAATGCTGAAATGTTGGTGAATATTTTTCAGAAACGTTGATTTTATTGTGATTTGATAATAATAAAAATAAAAAAAAGGAAGACGCTGTGGTTGGTTGCTTTCTCATTTTTGTTTCCTCTTTTTTATTTTTCTCAAAAAGGAACACGAATTTTTTCTTTTATTTTTTAGCGGAAAAAAGGAAAAAAGGTTTTTTCAGATTTCAATGGGAAAAATTTATGGTGGTTGTCCAAATTTAGTCGTTGGATACTTGGTTATATTCTCAGGATTTAAATTTATTCCTATATAATTTGTAGAACAATAATCTCCTTTTTATTCTTAAAATGGCAAAGAATTAATTATGCATTATTATATTTGTAATTTTATTTTTAATTTATTTATAATTTCTGTCAAAGATTAATTTTTTTGCACGATAATTCACCTATCTTGTTAAAATTTTTAATATTTATATACAAATTCAATTTATTTTAAAAATTTATAATTTAACCTAAAGTGATAGTGAAATTATTTCTCGACCGAGAATTTTACAAATTTTGAGAAGAAGAATCTGTCAAAGTTCGATTTCAACGATTTTTTAACATAATTAAATGAAGTTTCATCTTTTTTAATTATGATGACGGTGACGGTATGGAGACGGTTTTGAAAAATTAAACAATCACAAATTAAAACCATTTGAAGTAACAGAATTTAATAATATATCATGAACTTTAAATATTAATGAATAACTAAATAATAATAACAATAAATAATAATTTTTATAATACAAATAATTAAATCATAATAATTGAATTCATAAAATGTTATCAAATCAAAAATAACTTTAAAATAATATATTGTAAGCTCCTCAAGCAGGCCCCTTTTAATATAGAAACCAGACGCGCAAGGCTGCGAATGCACCACATCATCTAGGCGTAAGAAAGCGCGCAGCCGCAGAGACTCCCACCCATGCAATCCGAAGCCTCAGCGACTTCGCGCAGATATAAAAAGAGGATGCTGTGTCCAAAATGGTATTGATTGACAGCAGTCACATTATACACATCGATGACCATTCACCACATCGCATAGCGAATTCATCTGAATCACCTGCTATACACTGTCAAACATCGTTGGTTCCCTCCACCAGGGGATAAAC
>JAAAKG020122154.1:0-15020 GCA_010014905.2 Druon quercuslanigerum
CACCAACAGCAATAGCACTTGAACCGGAACCAGCACCTCCGACACCAACAAGATAAGGGGAGGGGGGGAGATCCCGCTTATCACCCGAAGGTCCTCAATGCCTCCTACAACCGCACCAGACCCGCAGCCAGCCCAACCAGAGAGACAGCAGGTACGAACTGCCCCGGAAGGACCCACAGTAGCGGAGTACCGAATTACGTTCTTGGACGGAACTGTCTACCAGGTGTCCCAAGAAACACTCCGCTTCCGGGAACAACACCATAACCTTCGATGCAGGATCCGGTTCAACGTAACTGACGCTGTGCGCCACATAGTAGTCGAGGATGACGTGAGTAGAGCTAAATTCCGACCGACATTGTATTAAATATTGTTGTTTTTTTCTTCTTTTCTTTTGTTTTCTTACATATAACCGCCAAGGCACTTATTCTTGTTTGTTTCTCACCCGAAATTTCGAAATTTTACTCTATAAAATGGGGGGGGGGGGGGGGGGGAGATGTAACGAACCGTTACATAGCACCCAGGCCCACGCGCACACCAGTCCACTGATGTTGCTTCTCATAGCCGACTTGGTCGGCGCTCGACGGGTGCCCCCGTGTCTGCCCTTCGAGCGCAGGGTACGTCGGCGTCAGGTGCTCCTGACCGGCCTACCCGCAGCTCCTCTTCTGTTCCTGCTAATCATAGTCGACTTGTTCGGCGGTTGACGAGTGGCTCCGCAGCCGACCTTCGAGTGCAGGGTACGTCGGCGTCAGGTACCCCTGACCGGCCTACCTGCGGTTCCACTCCTGCTCACGTTCCTCGAAGTCAACTTAAGGAAGACAACCGCTGGTTGAACTCAGCCTTCGACGGTAGTTGATTCCACGAGATTCTCCCCTCCTGTACCTGACCTAAAGCGACCGTGGGGAGGTGACGTGGCACGCAGGACCTGATATCGCAGCTAACCCGACGCCCCCATTTCATTTTGTTTTCAGAGTACGGCCTCAGGACAGCCCTAAGACCTCTGCTATGGGAAGCTACGCCCGGCACGTCACGCGCTCAGATCCGTCACCCTCGTCCTTGTTACCCGACGCGTAGCTGACCGCCTAATAACCACTCTCTCGCTTTCACACCTATAACACACACCTTCTTCTACATTCGAACCATAGCACAAACATCACTTAAGAATGGCAACGACACACCCACAAACATACCCGATCACACTACACACCCACACACACGCGATCACACGACACAGCCAAACTTAGAACCTAATTAGAAATGTACACTTAAAGGAAAATATATTGTTTATCTTTTTATATTATATACCGTTTGTTCGTTTCCTTATAAAACATGCCCCAACTACTGAACCCTAGCCAGACTGAAGCGTCCGGTGGGACAATACTTAGGTGAAGCGGAACGAACCGTTGCAGGAGATATCTTTTCGATGCAAAATTATTTTGCGATTGTGTTTTTTTCCTATATCGCATAAGTTGAGTGCAAACTTACCATTTTATTTAAAAAATATTTTCTCGTTGATTATTAATCTGCTTCATTCAAACATTCATCTAATTCGTTGAAAATTTAATTTAATTTGATTTAATTTTTTTGGTTTTGAAAAGTATTTTATTTTCATCTGTAAACTAAAAATATTTTTTCTTAAAAATGCATCTATTTCGTTTAAAAATTTCCCTTTTGTGGGCGAAAAGTTAATTCTTGTTGTTCAGAATTCATTTGCTTATTTGTATATGCATAAAATCTTCTTCCTCTAATTGAAAATTACACTATTCTATTTTTTGTTCAAAATTGATATTTTTTAGTTCAAAATTTATCCATTTTTTTGAAAATGTGCTTTTTTAATAGTAAGTTCAATTATTAGATTCAAAATTGCAATACTGGTTCGAAATCTCATGTAAAAATTAACTTTGTTAGCTAAAAATTCAAGCGTTCAACTGTGTGTAATTTTTTTATAAAAATTAAATCCTTACGGTTTTTTGTTGAAAATGCCTTTTTTACTAAAAATATTGCTACTATATTTTGCCTAGAGAATTATATAAAATTTGATTTTTGATGAAACTTCGAGTTTTGGTTTTTAAAAGTATTTATTGAATCAAAATGCAAATTCTTTCTTTGAAAATTAACTAGTTTTTTAAAAAGTCATTCTTATTGGCAGCAAATATAACTGTTTCAAAACAATTATCTTTTTGGTCGTAACTCATATTTTGGTTTCGAGAAGTTAAAGTGAAATGACTTTTAAATGAAAAATCAATTTTTTTGTTGAAATTTATCTTTAAGTAGAATGTACATATTTTTACATCAAATTGCAACTGTTTGAATAAAAATAATTTTCTTCTTTGCTTGCAGGTTTTAAAACTGTCTGGAATTTTATTTGAACCACTTTTTTAACAAATTATTTTTTTGTTGAAGATTCATCTTTTTAGTTGAAAATTCATCTCCTGGCTTACAATTTGGACTATATTATTTAAAACTAATATTTTTTTATTGAAAATTTAAATAGGCGGGTGTGTTCTTCAAAATGTGTTTCTTTGAATAAGAGTTAATGTCTGCTTGAGAATTTAATTATATTCTTGAAAATTTATTTTTTTGCTCGAAATTCATTTTTTTTGGTTCAAAATTTAATTTATGTAAGAAAAATTTCTTTCCTGGCTAAAATCTTTAACAAATAAGGTAATAATTTTATTCTTTAATTAATAAGAAATTTTGTTTTATTAAAAATGAGTCTTTTTGATTTTATAATAATTTTTGTAATGAAATTGTATCTCTTTTGGTTCAAAATATACCAAATAAACTTTTTTCTTTCAAATTAAGTTCGTTTGTTGAAAATCCCAGTATTCTGTTAAAAATCGCATTTAATAATAAGAAAAGTATTTTTTTTATTGAAGTGAATAAATTTAAAAATTTTGTAATATGTATCTAGAATACTGTCTTATTCTGGTTATAAAATAAAATGTGTTTTAAATATTACATATTAAGATGCATGTCTTATCTTATGTATGAAAAATTATCATTAGTTTCAAGTCTTATATCGCATTATTTATGGAAATTTAAGGTGGTAAAAATTAATTTTTTTGCAGTTTTCTGAAAATTCAAATTAAAATATTATTGAATTTTTTTATAGAATGAGTTAATTAAAATAAAATAGAGTTTGGAATAAAAATGTGCGTCAAGTAAGGTCTCTTTAGGAACTGAAATTACTTTCTAAACGATTTTCAATTTATTTTTGATATTTTTATCCCTAAAATAAAACCCAGTTTATACAAAATTAGAAATTTAGTTCTTCCGGCATTTTCCAGAAAGCGATTTTTAATTTGAAAGCCTTGAAACATATAAAGCAATTTTTCTGTCGAAATTTTCTGAATACAAAAAGTAGTTCTTCTTAAATATTTATTTTACAAATTGAAATTTAGTGTGATATAATTAAATTAAATTAAATAAAAATGTCCCTCATAATATTAAATAAAAACATGTCGAATAAAATGCTAAGAATAAATTACGGAACAAATGATCGGATGATAATTATAATTTTTTGAAAATTAAACAAATATTTTCGGCTGATCCAGACACAAGGCGTGAATAAAACAAGGTGAAAAAGATGGAATCTGAAAATTTAGTCATGTAAATGTTATGATTTTAAGGAAAAACCTCCTTTTCTAATTAGGCATTTTTATCATTATATTTCAAACATATGCGAAGAGCCGAGAAAAAAATTAAAAACACTCGATTAATCACCGAAAATAGTTTTTTCGATTTGGGGCTGGTGCAAATAATGATTCTTATAAAAAAATTTCATGTTTCAGATTTAAATTGAAATTTAGTTTTGAAAATTGAATGAATCAAATAAAAATCATAATTTGTTCATTAAATTTATTTCGCCGAAAATTTAATTTATGGGTTAAAAATTCGAATGTGTGTTTGAAAATTATTTTTCGGTTAGGCATCCATTATTTTCCTTGAAAATTTATATCGTTGGTTGAAAATTTAACAAATTTTGTTAAAAATTTTTTTTTTTTGTTGAAAACAAATATTTTACTGAAAATTTAGTTATTCAATTTATGCTACAAGTATTTTTCACACAAAAATATAATGATTTTTGTAGAAAATGTATATTTTTGAGTTGAAAATTAAATGTTCTTAAATTTATCTTTCGGGCTAAAAAATTTAACAATTTAAATGAGATTTTTTTTTCCTTTCATTGAAAAATGTTCCTTAATTTAAAATTGAACTCTTTTGTTTAAAAATTCGTATTTGTGTGTAAAATCTAACAGTGTTTGTTTGCAGATTAAAACCTTTGTTGGTAATATTCACTATTAAAGTCTTTGTTGAGAATTTATTTTTTTATTAAAAATTCATCAAATTAGTTTAAAGTTGACCTATTTTGTTGAATTTTTTCTTTTCTTTGCTAAGAACTAATTGTTTTGAATGGAAATGTAATAATATAATTTTTAAATAGTGAATCTTATATTTTTGTCATTCTATCATGTACACAGGTATGACATGCCTTCTTTTCAGTTTTTCAAATAAGTCAATCGGCATTGAGAAAATGTGACAAAAACACCTTCGATACTTTCATGACAGACCGGTTTTTTTAGAAAATATTAGTTTAACTTTGAAAACAGAAGTTGCATTTTCCACCAAAAAATATGAACTATCAACTGAAATAATAAATCTTAAAAAAATGTAATAACTTCGTAAACAAAAAGTTTAAAATTTTACCAAGTTGGTGAATTTTAAACCAAATAGATAAATTGTAAACAAAAAATTTTGCACAAAGTGCTTGAATTTTCAATTCAAAAGGATCAAAAAAATATTGAGATCTTCAAACAAAGACATCAATTTTTGGCTAATATGAGGAGTTAAATTAAGAATTATTCTCAACAAAACATGTAATATTTGGCATTTTACTAAGAAAGATTAAAAACTAAATCAAAGCAATTGACTATAACCAAAAATTTTGAATGACTAGTTAAAAATTAAATTAAGTTTATAATTAAATAATTTATTTCTAAACAAAAAAGAAGAATTTTTAAAGAAATAATAAACTTTTCAATCAATAATTTAACTTTAAAAGAAAAGAGATGCATTTTGTAGCAAAAATATAATTGTAGACTTTTGAACTAGAAATTATGATTTTTTAACAAAAAAAAATTTAGAATCTTTTATTGGTTTTCCGATAATTCAATTTGCATTTGAGTAAAAAAACGAGTATCATTTTTGTGAAAAATTTATGACAATTTTGTTAAAGCGGAGTAATCCACCATAATTCTCTGTGAAGGCTCCGAAACGACGCCTTTACTGAATTTGATCAAAAGAAAAATTTTGATACTGAAATATCTGGATTTTCAATTGTAATTCTACTAAAAAATATAACGTTTATTATGTACCAAAATTGATCAAATTTGTAAATCTTCAAGAATATTTTCAAGGAAAAAAATGTATGAGAGTTTTGAGGACACATTGGTCTATTAATAATTCAAAATCTAGGCTGATTACACAAAAAATAACCTCAATGACATTCAAAATTCGAAATGTTTTTCCTATCTTCAAAGCTATCGCAATGCTCTCTCCAAGCTGCCGCCACGAATTAGAAGTTTTCATGATTAGGTATATTTTCTGAGGAATTTTCACCGAAAGTGATTAGTATATATAGTAGTAAATATGACCCAAAATTTCACAGTCGTCGTTTGTAAAGTCTACCTAGCAACATGAAAAACCTTATTGGCATTTTGCTACTTTCCTTCCTGATTTCTTTAAATTTTGGGGGTAAGTCTTTTCGATATAATCCAAATATCTTTGCGTATATAATAGAGAAGTTTAAGAAATTTAGATTAGAGTCAAATCAAATTCAAAATCCTTTTAACCTCCAATAATAAAATTAATGTAAAGGATTCCTGAAAATACAACCAAGAATGTAACAAAGAAATATGGACAACCAGCATAAAATGTTCCCATTCATCTTTCCTTAGGTCAAAAATAAAAACGAGAAAAGAAATAATGATTATTAAAAATAATAATAATTCTTTTTTTTCTTCTTTCTTTGTGAAAAAAATAGAAGATGTTTTTGTTCAGATTGCAACAGGAACATTTTATGCTGGTTGGCCAAATCTGGTCATTAGATTCTTAGTTTTATTTTCAGGAATTCTGCACATAAATAAAATAGAACATACATTTCCGAAAATAAAAATTTAACAACATTAAGCTAGTTAAAAAGACACAAATAAACCCCTTAAATTATTATTGTTTTGACTCAAAATTTGTTATTAATATTAAATTTTCCTGAGGCTTTCTATGCTTAATCATTAATTCTTAGTACTGGACATTTTAAGTTACTTAATTTGAAACTTATCAAAATTAAAATTGTTCATCGTATTGTTGCGAAGTTAAAAAAATTTCATTTATATTTTTTTCCTTTCCCATCGAAATTTAAAAAGTTTTCAGTTTGTTTAAATGAAGCCTCGGCAAAGATAAAGTTCAAGAACCATAAATATGCATATGTTAATAATCTTTAAGTTTGACGACACAGCGCCACCACCCGGACAAAATATGCTAGACTCTATTAATTTTTCGTGCGATAATACTATGTCAAAGAAAATTACGCATCCTCCTTCAAGTGCCGAGAAGAGAGTTTTTTCGTGATTAGATGCTGTTTTATATTTTCATGGAACTTAAAACATAACTAGGCATTTTCCTAATCTAAATGTACTAAATATTTTTAATTTAAAATTGATTAGATACTGAACCCAAAAAAAGGGTTTACGATTTCGTCGGTTTGTATATCTATTAACACAAGAAAATGGGTTTCTTTGCACAACCTACAAGATTGTCATTTTTCGAAAAATCAAAAACTTATACCTTTATTGCACAAAAATCAACGTAAAATCAAAAATTCCATTTAACGGACGAACTATGTAACGATACGACAAATGATGATTGGACAAATATTGTGCACTCAAAAAAGATTAAAAATTTTTATAAGCTACTTTGTAAAATAATACGCGAGTGTGCGAGTGCGCCAGTGGTTGTAGTGTCTTCTTTTACAATAGTGTGATGGGGAATATAGACCGGTGGATAATGTGGTACATCATGAGGATGCACTAACGCCATGTGTTTTACCTGCTCATATTTAGCTAAAAACTCATTATATTATATTATATACTCTAATTTACCGTAGAGAAATAGTACTCTAGAGAATAAGGCCCTTATATCTAAAGGTAACCCGTCTTTAAAGGGTAATCGCACAATATATTGACCGAACTCTGTCCTTGAGTGAGTAGAGAAAAAATGTACCTCGCATTTTTCTTCTTTAGGAGTTAAGTGAGTCTTATTCGGTACTTCTTCGACTTCCCAAAAACGCTGTAAAAACGTATCCACATTTGAACTTATTTTACAATAGTGAACTGCCATTGAGGAAAGGATACTACTGATTGGTATGGAAATACGCCCCAGAATTATCCAACCAAGAATCGTGTTTTGAGCTATAGGTGTTACTGGGGGGCCTTTCCTCAAACCTTCCAAAATAATATCAGTATAATATTCAGCGCCAATTATCAGATCAATTGGCATGCTATCATTAAACAGATCCTTATCTGCAAGTGTTAAATCTTTCAACGTTCATATAAATTCCAATTATTAGTGTTACTTGGATTATAAGCCAATAATGGTTTAAAAGGCCAAGGAACACCTTGGCCTTTTGTATAGGCTGATTCTATTGTAAAAGAAACTGTGCTATTAGTTTTGACAACTACAATTTCTCCTATTTCCTCAACTTCAACATCTACTTTTTTACGAAACAATCTTAAAAGCTGAACAAGAGATTCTTTAATAAATGTAGCTTGTGAACCGGTATCTATCAAATCACGAACTTTATGAGAACGTCCATCAAATATCTTTAATAATACTTGTGCCGTAGCTAATCCGTGGTAATTACATTATTGTTTACATTGCTTGAATGATATCCTTGTGAAAGGTTAAGCAAAGTGTGATATGAAAGTTTACATTTAGAACAACGATATTTACTGGGACAATTTCGAGGGCGATAACCAGGTTCCAGACAATTAAAAAAAAATTTAATCCTTAATTTCGGATAGTCTTTCTTCTTCCGAGAACTCTCGAAACTGACTGCATTGGTATAATTTATGGCTTTCTTGACATAAAGGACAGTTGCTTGTTGACCCAATTGAAACGTGGGATTTTATATTGACATCACAAGAAGTTTTCCATTTACGATAAGAAAAACCCAAGTTCGAAATGTCATGAATGTTATTAATTCTTTGAATGAGGGGCATTCAGATGATGCATCGAAAGTCTCATGCCATTCTTGGCGTGTTTGTGTACTAAATTTTTGTACAGTATTAAATACTAATAAATCGTCCTAAGAATCAACTGATTGATCCAAAATAAGTAATGCTGTTACATATAAATTCATAGTATCACGTAAATGTTTAAGCTCAGTATAAGATTCATTTTTCATTACAGAAATATCAGCCATACACTGTACATGCGCATGAAGGAGTCGACGTTGAGTATCAAATTCATCAATTACTAATTGCCAAGCGATTTCAAAATTAGAATCCGTAACTCTAATGTTTTGTAAAATTAAGCAAGCATTACCAGTTAATCTAACCTTTAAATAATGTAATCTTTGAGCATTCTTCAATGATTTTTGCTTAATTGCAATAGCCACAAAAAGATCCCTAAAATGTTCCCAATAAACCAAATCGCCTATGAATTTAGGTATCTCTATTTTTGGAAGAGGATCCAAAGTATACATTGTGTTACTTAAATTAGATACTTTTTAATGGTGATTTAGATCTTCTTCAGATGATGTCGCTAGCGCTCTGTTTAATCCAGTTAGTTCTACATAAGATTCATTTTTATGTGGTCCAGATCCTTGTAGTATTTATCTTCCGATTAGGCAAAAACATCCTTTTGAAAGTAAGTTTTCATTTTCTGTTCGTCAGATGGAGCAAGCTTCTTGATTTGTGCATGAGTTTTTGTTCTCATAGACCAGATAGTCTTTAATTTCTTAAGACGTCCTTGAACTTTAGCTAGAGTTATATTCACTTAAGCTAATTTTTTAAAGTTTATTAAAGAACGCTTAAGTGCATCCATGTTTGCAACTTGTTCTTCTAGTAGGGAATCAAGAGGTGCCATAATAAATAGCTAATATCTAAACCACGAACTAATCACGTGAAAAGAAAGGTTCACACAAGTTCAAAGTCCAACATTTTTAGGTTTAATCACCACTGTTTCAATTAATTGAAAAATGTCAAAATAATTTATCCATGCAAGCACTGCTCTTTTATAGTCACTCTTAGAAGCACCTTTTAATCACAGCCAAATAATAATTAGAGACTTGTATAATCCGGCTCGAAGGACCAAAAATATGCTAAGAATCTACCCGAATATTATTAAATGTGTCTGAAGATCCTTCGCATCAAAAGAACGATTTTGCGACTAAATTCATTCATACGTAACGTGCCGAGACAGAAGGAATTTGATCATTCATACACATAAGCGCTAATAATTCTAAATTTAAGTTATGGATTAGTTCTAGGAGTAAACACACGTGTTAAGTTTGCGTACACTTTCATTTAGAGTAATATTAAATTTAAACTCGAAATTAAGAAATTAAATTAAGCGTTAACAGCAGCGTAGAAGTTTAAAATTTTTCTAAACGTTAGATTGGGATGTAACGCGGTACAAATATGGCAATTTTGTTACAATTAATACAGCCATTATTATACCTCATTTACACGTCTGTAAATTTTTAGAAAAATAGCTTATTCTACTGGAGGTATTTTTTTATAGTTTACATCAATCCCGAATCACCGGGATAATTACTATAATTTGTATAATATGTTTAAAATTATTAAAACTTATTCTTTGGTCAAAAAATAGACTTATAAAATAGAACCCAAGATACGAATTTAAAAGCATTTTTAATATCCTTATTCACTTAACGATAATTTTTTTAACAGTTGTAAAGGGAAACAAAAAAAATTATTTATTCTAAATAAGCGCGTTATTCGTAGCTAAACCAGTCCTCAGTGGAGTCCGAACGCGGATGTCTCTAGCATGTCCAGTATCGATTCCTATATATCTTTAGGATTTTTAAATTGACACGTCTGCACATAAATGAACGAGAGAGGTGATTGTGCCTTTCAATCTAAATCATAAGATAGGAAGATAGACACAACGAGGTGCGATCGATTTCGAAACATCTCTTTTTATTTTCTGAAGTGGATACAGATCGTTCATGCTTTCAAACGAGAAGTAACACATATCATTTTCAAACAATCAAACTCTGTCTGTCTATCTAATACGTTAGAGAGGTTTTGAAAAGATCATTTTAAAATCCATTAGACCTCGTTAACTATCTCGTATGGTAAAAGGAGAGGTTCAATTCTAATAAATCATCAGAATCCCAACCTAGAGAGAAAACCTTTTTACTTTTGAGGCAAATAGCTCTTTTACAAAGAGCTTTATTTGCTGGTAATACTTCTCTCCTACCTCTTTCAGCGTGTAAAAAAGTTAAAAAATTTCACGGATTTCAGAATGAGATTAATTAAAGGAATTTAGGCATGAATACATAAAATCATGTTTTTAACTATATTTTTAATGTGTAATGTAGTAAACCAAATAGTATTTTAAAAAGCAGAGGCTTTGTTGTATATTTTTACTTTGATTTTGACAAGTTTAACAGAGAGGTATCGAATTGTTTTATTCTATGTGCTTCCGTTTAGAATTGTCAAATATTGAATTTCAAGATTGTTCTTTGGTTATTTTTAAGTTTTAAATCTTTGCTCTCTTTTTACAGAATTAAATGCTGTTGGAAAAAGGCCAGCAAGTTCTAGTAATCCGGAAGAAGATTTTGATGAAGCCGAATCAAGTTCTGGCCATGTCAAAAGTCGCGGAGGGTTGCGGCCCGGGGCCGGGGCTAAGCCAACGCCGAAATTTTGTTTTGAAAAAGACCCGCCATCTATTATCCGCCCGTTTGATAAGACCTACTTATTCATGAAAAAACTCATTTATTTGTGGATAAACGAGGAGAAAAAATTAGAGTATGTTGGCTTTCCTGGCATGCATATTCCTCATGTAGATACGCAGAAAGAATACAATAGTTTTATAGTCGGTGTTGATATCGTAATGAATCTTCCAATCGTCTTTTACATGTTAAAAGATGAAACACTTATCTCAGTCCGAAAACCGCTATTGCCGAGTAAGTACAACCCGCAAATAACGTAAAAGCTTGTTTGCCAATTTATTACTAACATACTCTATTAAATTAAAACGGATAGAGCATCACCATAAACGCTAACATAATATTCGAGAATATGGTACAAAACAATATTATAAAAGTTTCTAAAATTTATTATCAAATTACTCGGTTTTATGTTTTTAAAAAGAGTTTTAAACACCTAAAATCTAAAAAGTATTAAATGATCTTTAGCATAGGAGCATTTTTAAAAGGCATAAAATCAAATTCTTTTAATGAATACATTTTTGAAAGTACCGACAATCTTTTTAATTGTTCAGAACATTTTGAAGTGCTTGAAATATTTTTAAAACTCTTCATATCTCACAAATCCCTTAAGTTCTTATATTCTAGTAAATTAGTTCTTTAAAATTTACATCAAATATTATTAAATATTGCCGGCCTTTGCAACTCTTGGAACTCTTTTACAGTCATTTAAAGTAACTACATTGTCTAAATTTTGAGAATTTTATTCAAGAAACTTTGTGATTTTATATACAATTTTGATGGTATTTCTTGGAAGTCCTAACAATTATTACCAAAATCCTCGAATATGTTATAAAGCTAGTTTAATTTCATTTAAAATCCCTTAGACTCTTCTAAAACGTTCTATGACTTTATCAGTGACGCATAATTCTTTTAAATTGTTTTAACTATTAGATGCTATTAAACATTGTGCCTGTATCAAAAATAAAAGTATTAGTCAAAAAAATTTCAAGGCCGTAAGCAGATTCCTTAGTTTAATATCTCCTTTAAGGAAATTACTCAAAAATTGGGCAAAATAATTAAAAGTTACCTAAGGAAACATAAAGTGCTCTAAACTATTATGAATAAAAGAAGAATTTTTACAAAGCAAAAATTTGGTTTAAACATTCTTCTTATCCTCTCTAGGTGCAGACCTTTAGAATACACCATGCAGCATATACATAATCTCATCATATCATATTGCATTAGAACTGATTGAAGGTGGAGGGGATAAAAACCATGTTTAGACTAACGGTTTTGAATTATTAAAACTTTAATTTCATTTGTGATACTTTAGAGTACATGAATAATAAAAATAAAATTGCTTAAGAAATTGGGTTTTTAAAAAAATAAATAAAGCAGCCTACAGATATTGCTGAGATGAATCCAGTGCTGTTTTTCGATTTTCTGTAGGACTTTTACTGTTGTTTAAATTTAGGCACAAGATTAAAATGCAAATGCTTAGCTAACGCCTGTATCATTAGGAATTCGAATTTTGCCCAATGCTTTAAAATTTAACAAAATCAAAGTCACATTTTTAGTGCACATTAGTTGCATTTACTTTTTAAAAGAAAATATTTTTTGAAACCCAAAATTCGAATTGTGAAAGAAAGTGGCCATAGCAATAGAATTGATAAAATGGTCAAAAACAGTATTTTGAACTATATTTAGAAGTTAACTATTAAAGTAACAATTTTATTAATTAAACTATTTTTGTAAAAACCTAAAGTATTACAAAAAACAAATTATGTCCCATCACTGGTAACTGATGCTTTACTAAACTTGTGATTGGTTAATTTATTTTTATTTATTTATTTATTTAGGCTTTCCATTTATATATTTTATTTATTTATTTTTATTTTATTTGTTTAGGTCAAGTGGACAACTGTCTGGAACCTACTCATAAAACGTGGTTTATTAAGAATGAAAGAAGAGTCTGGCAACTAGAAGTAAACCCTGCAATGCATCCGCCCCCGCTAGGACAACGATACACAGTATTTACCTACGAGGCAGAAGCAATTAAACTCTTACCTACGGGAAATAAGCGCCCAATTGTTTCGACTGATGTAATAAAAAGGGTTGTGTATCCTTTGGGTATAACATTTTGTACTTACACACTGCACCTATCTAGTAAATATTCAGTACTTATGGGAGCTTACATTCCTGGCAAAGATGATAAAAATCTAAAATTGATTTGCTAAGCCACGGAAGTAAATAAATTTTCAGCAGTGCGCTTAGTATTGTTCATAACAATAACACGAAAAAAAACTCGAACTGAATCTGATTCACTGTTAATGGAGAACTTAATAAATATTACAATGTAAAATAGCAAAACGTTTACTTTATTTGATTGACCCTCGCTTCACATTTACCGGTTTTATGTTTTTCGTCCATTATAGAATTTTCTTAACTTCTTATTAAACTTAATACTGTTCACTATGTACTTACCCTTTCCAATTTTTGAGGAGAAATTAAGAAAGTGAAAAAAATAACAATAGAAGTAGTGGGTGAGGCAATAGATAGGCTAAAAAGAAACAAGCCGACATGAGGAGATGGGTCGGAGAACGGAGCGATAAAGTATGGACGAAAAGGGGTTGAGGATGGGATGTAGAAGATCTGCAACAAGGTCTGGAAAGGAGAAATGTGGTCCGAATATTGGATGACAAGAGTGGTGACACCGCATGTCAAGAAAGAGAAAGGGAAGAAGATAGAGGAATACATAGGGATCACTCTCATGCTAGTCACCTATAAATATATGCAATAATCCTAAGAAAAAAGGTTGAAGAGTCAGTTAAAACAAAAAGAAAGTATCCCCCACAGCTAGACGGTATTTAGAAAAGGGATCGAAGCTATAAAAAACATGTACGTTCGTAGATTTTGAAGTAGCGTTGGACCAAGTGAACAGAAAAGTGCTATGCCAGGAAATAAAAGCGAGAAGTGTAGAGAAAAATTTGTTGGAAAGGATAAAAGGATTCTTTACTGAATCCAGAATTCTTGTCTTGGGTTTAAAAGTTACTAATTTCATTGGAAAATAATTTTTTTTCCTTGAAATGTTACCTTATCTTTTGATTAACATTCTTTTCTTTTTTTAATCTTTTTTAAATCTTTTTTAAATAGAAATAAAAATTTTTGGTTAAATATTTAATAATTTGGTTGAAATGTCCCATTTACTCAAAGATTCATTTTGGTTTATATAAAAATGAGTTGCACACCTTTAATGAAAATTTAATTAGTTTGCTAAAAAGTCCTGTATTCCGTTAAAAAGTCTTTCTCAGGAGTAGCAAAGTTTCTGAAAATGAATAAGTAAATTTTAGCAAATCTTAATCTTATTTAGAATACTGCCTTATTGCGTTTATAGAAGATCCTGTGTTTGAAATATTAAAATGCTGTTATTTGAATTTTAAAAATTTAATGTATAAGTATAAAGTATAAGTATACAAAATTTTCATTAGTTGCAAGTCTCATATCGCATTATGTCTGGAAATCATTTGATTGAAGGCGTATAATAATTAAGCACTTATAAAATTAAAAGCATTAAAATCAAAAATTTTCTTATAACAAGTATTCTGAGTTTTATAAATAAATATGTTTATATTGAATTGTAGTTTTCGATTTGAACAAAAAATAAATATTCAATTAATATTAATTTTAAGGTTATGAAAATTACTTTACCTAAAGCTTTCTGAAAATCCAAATTGGTATAATTTTTGTGAATCATTATTATTGTGACACTTATTTTAAAGGTCAAGGAGTAATAATGAATTTGCAATAATGTTAAAATTTGTTCGAGAAACACCCAGAGCTAATGCACTTTTCGCGTAAAAGTCTGTGAAACCATGCCAAAGTGCTAGAAAAAAGGGGCTACGTGAGGAGAGCGTCTACTCTAAAAGAGCCAGAACAAGCCGGCAGCAGAGAAAGAGAGAAAGGTGACGAGACCAACCGTGGGCAGGCACACATTGGGGACAGAATGTTCAAAACCACCTACAGGTCGCAAATCTTAACCAAATCAAACAAAATTGGGCTCAAA
>JAAAKG020122165.1:0-15019 GCA_010014905.2 Druon quercuslanigerum
TTATTAACAATAATAATCTCATGAAGAAATTTATCCTTCGCAATATTTTTTGGATCTAATTTTTTTTGCAATATAACTTTAAAGAACGTAAAATTATCGAGAATCGTAAAAAACATTTTTTAACAAATAATTTCTCTATAAACATTTTTTGTTTGTTTATTATATAATATTATATAATATTGTCCGCTAGGGACATTGTACATTCATTCACAATTGAAAGTAGAACTTAACACTCTTTTTTATTTTTATAAATTCATATTTATTTATTTATGTTTATTTATTTATTTGTAATTATGCATGTATTAAGAAATTACCAAAAAATGCGTGTTTCTAATTATAAATTAATTTGTTTTGAAATAATACAAAAATAAAAGTTTGAAATTTGTTAAATTTTGTATGGTTGAAGTTTAGAATAATTTGGATTTTATTTATATTTCATACAATTCCGAATAATTGAATAAATTAAAAAAATGTTAACTATAAATGTTTATAAGTTTATAATTTAACAGTTTTTCCTTATGGAAATTTTTTTAACATTTCCAGATCAAAGTTGTTAATGTCAAAAGTTTTTAGATTTAAATGTTTTATTATTTATTTCATTTTAGTTTAAACTGTTTAATTTTTTAACGTACTTAAATTTAGTAGATACACATACACATGCAATTTTAATTTAATTTTAATTAGAATTTGTTTTCTAAAAAAAGAAGTTTTAAATTGTGCGAAAGTGAAAAAAAGGTTCAAAGTTAAAATTTTTACTTTTTTCATGTTTGTCGTTTTAAATTGTTTCATGTGGAATTCAAAAATTTAAATAATTTAATTTGATAAGTTTGCATTGAAACTTATAAAAAATTTTAATTAAAATCACTTTTAACAATCAAAATTAAAAATATTTTAAAAATTTGACAAGTAAAGGGCATTTAACAGAATGTCATGTTATGCCAGTAACATTATTTTTATTTAGCGGCCTAATAATTTAGAATATGAAAAGATTATGTTAAAATTTTGAAAAATGATTCAAAATATATAAGGGCATGTTTGTCTGGTCCATTTTTATTTTTATTTTGTTTAAATATTGCAGTTTTATCAATTGTTAATTTTAAATGTAACTGATATTAGGGCTTTAGAGCCCTAAATAAAATATAAAATTGTTCATTGGTAAAAGCTTTAAAGTTAAAATTGTCACATTTTAATTGTTCAATATTATATTTATTTTAAAATCTTAATTTGTAGATAAAAATGCAGAATTATTTGCATTTAACTAATAATTATAAATTATAAATCTGTTTCAGAGCATTGTAAATGCGACAGTTTATATAAATTCTATTGTAATTGCTCTGACGGGAGTCATAGGATATTCTGTAGCAACTAGTTTAATCACATTAGTTGGCAAAAGAAAATTAATGGGTAAGTTCTTACTTGATTGAAACCATTTTTGTTTCGCAAAGCTTTTTATTATTATTTCTTGTCTCAATCAAAAATGGCTGACATGTGAATAATTTTTTTAGTTTTCTGCTTCGCGGCTGGAGGATCCTGTTGCGGAATATTGTATTGGGCGGAAGATTCTAATGGAATTTTGGGAATATCTTCCGTTTTTGTAGCGTTATCAAGTATAGGAGGAGCCACTGTAACGATAGTCATCGTTGACAGTTTTCCAACTTGTCTCAGGTATTAACAATAATTATTACGAATTAAAATTATCACAATTATATCTCCTATTCCTCCTGCTGCTCCTCCTCCTCCTCTTTCTCCTCCTCCTCTTCCTCCTCCTCCTCCTCCTCTTTCTCCTCATCTTCCTCCTCCTCCTCCTCTTTCTCCTCATCTTCCTCCTCCTCCTCCTCTTCCTCCTTCTCTTCCTCCTCCTCTTCCTCCTCTAGTTCCTCCTCCTTCTCCTCTTCCTCCTCCTCATATTCTTCCTCCTCCTCTTCCCCTGAAACTATTTTCACCACACTTCATGTCCAGAGGAAATACAAAAAAGAATTTGCCAAAGTTTTTTCAAAGTATTTTTTACTTAAGTTTCTAAATTTGTATATTTTAATTCGTGTGGACGCAAGTTGCACAAAAATGTTAGTGAAGTAGAAATCGGGTAAGTACAACTTGCAAGGATTTTTATCGAAAAGTATTAAATATTTTGTAGAATTATAATCCCCCTCTTTATCATCCTCCTCATCGTCCTCATTCTCCTCCTCCTCCTCATCATCATCATCATCATCCTTCTCATTGGAATCATGCTCATCATTCTCCACATCCTCCTCATCCTCATTCTCCTCCTAATCCCCCTTTTTCCCTTTTCCTCTCGGCATTCTTTTCGCAACATCTTACGTCCAGAGGAATTATTAATTCAAATTGAAAATTTTATAAATAAAAAAAATCACCAGTGAATGTTTGGACGGTCTTGAATTTTGTGCAATACAAACAAGAATATTTCAAACATTTTTTTTTTGTAGTTACAATAATATATATCTATGGGAACGTTTTTAGATTTTTACCTCCTCCTCCTTTCCCCTCCTCCAGCTGACATTCTTTACGCAACATCTCACGTCCAGAAGAATTGAGATAGCGAGTTAAAAATTTAGAAATAAACAAAGTACTAAGAAATATTTGTGTGGTCCTTAATTTTTTTAAATACTAAAAAAATATGTAACTTACTTCTTTTTTGATAATCACAGCAATGTAGGTTTAGACGAACGTTTTTTAGTGTTTCTCACTTAGGTTTTTAAATTTCGATATTTTTATTCGTGCGGACTTGAGATGTAAAAAATGTCGGTAAAGTAGAAATCGGGTAAGTACAACAGGGCCTTAAACGAAATTTTTTTATATATTTTTATTTTGACTGGAATTTACAGATCTCTCCAAAGGATTTCAATTGATAAAATTCAATATTTTGTAAAATTCGAATCCGCCTTCTTCTTCTCCTCCTCCTCCTCTTTCTCTTTTTCCTCCTCATCCACTCCCTTCCTTTTCCCTCCTTCTCCCGAAATTCTTTTAACAATACCTTACATTCCGAGGAATTGAGACAGCGAGTTAAATAATTTATAAATAAAAAGAGCACTAAGGAATTTTTTTTGTTTCTTAAATTTTGGAAATATAAAAAACAACTTTCCAATATTATTTTTGTTTATCCACGACACATTAGGTCTATATGAACGTTCTTTAGTGATTTTTAATCATTTTTCTAAATTTTATATTTTAATTCGTATGGACGTAAGTTGCAAAAAATGTTAGCAGAGTGGAAATCGGGCAATGATAACCTCACCTTAATAAAAAATAATTAAAAACAAAAGGATTCTAAATTGATTTCGGAGATCACTCGAAAGGATTTTATTTTAAAAGTATTCCACATTTTGTAAAATTGGAGTCCTCCTCCTGCTCCTCCTCCTCATTATCATCATCCTTCTCATTATCATTATCATCCTCATTTTTTCTTTCTGCTCCTGACATTCTTATCGGAATGTCTCACGTCTAGAGAAATTGAGATAGGGAGTTGAAAAGTTTAGAAATAAAAAAACAGCACATTTTATAAAATTGGAGTCCTCCTCCATATCCTCCTTCTCTTCCTCCTCATCATCATCCTTATCATTATCATCCTCGTCCTTCTTAATCCTTCCTCCTCCTGACATTCTTATCGCAACATCTCACTTCCAGAAAAATTGAGATAGGGAATTGAAAAATTTTTAAATAAAAAAGGCACTAAGGAATCTTAATTATTATGAATGTTTTTAAAATAATTTTTCTCAATTATATATTTTAATTCGTGTGGACGTAAGTTGCAAAAAAAGATCAGTAGAGTCGAAATCAAGTAATTAGAACATCACCTCAATAAAAAATAACAAAATTTGAAAGGATTCTGAATTGATTTCGGAGATCACTCGAAAGAATTTTTATTATTAATGTATTCCGTGTTTTTCAAAATTACAGTCTCTCCTCATCCTTTTTTTCTTTCTTTTCCTCGTCCTCCTTTTTACATCCTCCTCTTAACATTCTCATCGCAACATCTCCCATCCAAAGTAATTGAGATAGCAAATTAAACATTAAAAAAAGCACTTAGGAATTTTTGTATTGTTCTTAATTTTTGGAAGTACAAAAAACAACTTTCCAACTTAATTTGCAAAAAAATGTCACCGTAATAAAATATAACGAAATTCGAAAGAATTCTGAATTGATTTCGGAGATCACTCGAAAGGATTTTATTTTAAAAGTATTCAATATTTTGTAAAATTAGACTCCTCTTCCTCCTGCTCCTTCTCCTCATCATCATCATTCTTCTCATTAGCATTATCATCCTCGTCCTCCTTTTTTCTTGCTGCTCGCGACATTCTTATCGCAACATCTCACGTCCAGCGAAATTGAGATAGTGAGTTGAAAAATTTAGAAATAAAAAACAGCACTAGGGAATCTTCATTCATTAGGACGTAAGGATTCTAATTGAAAATTATTAAATACTTTGTACAATTGGAATCTTCCTCCTCATTATCCTTCTCATTCTCCTCCTCATTTTCTTCCTTAACGTCCTTCTCCTCCTCCTCCTTTTTCCCTCCTCCTCCCTTTTCCCTCCCGCTCCTTTTTTCTTTCTCCTCTCTTTTCCCTCCTCCTCCTGGCATTCTTTTCACAACATCACACGTCCAAAGTAATTGAGATAGCGAATTAAACATTTAGAAATAATAGTTCGTATGGTCTTTAATTTTTGAAAATACTAAAAATAATTTTTCAACCAAATTTTTTTTTGTAATTACAACATTGTAGGTTCAAACGAACTTTTTTTTTACTTCTGTTTCCAAATTTCGATATTTTAATTCGTGTTAACGTAAGTTGTAAAAAAATGTTAGTAAAGTGGAAATCGGGTAAGTACAACAGGACCTTATAAAAAAAGGTCATTCTAAAGAATTTAATTAAAAAGAATTTAATATTTTGTAAAACTGGAATTCGCCTCCTTCATCTTCTCCTCCTCCTCTTCTTTCTCCTCCTCCACATCCTCCTCCCGACATTCTTTTCGCAACACCTCACGTCCAAAGAGATTGAGATAGCGAGTTAAACAATTTACAAATAAAAACAAACACTGAAGATTTTTAGTATGGTTCTTAATTTTTGGAAATAAAAAAGAAACAAACTTACAAACATAATTTTTTTGTAATTACAACAATGTAGGTTTATACGCACGTTTGTAATGGGTTTTCACTTAGGCTTCCAAATTTTTATGTCTTAATTCATGTGGACCCAAGTTTCGAAAAAATGTCGCTAAATTAGAAATCGGGTAAGGATAACATGACCTTCATAGAAAATAACGTAATTCGAAAGAATCCTGAAATTGGATCTGGAGATATCTCGAAAACATTGTAATTAAAAAGTATTCCATATTTTGTGGAATTGGAAACCTCCTCCTCTTCCTCCTCCTCCTCATCATCATCATCATCATCATTATCCTTTCATTATCATTATCATCCTCGTCCTCCTTTTTCCTTCCTGCTCTCAAGATTCGTATCGCAACATCTCACCTCCAGAGAAATTGGGATACTGACTTGAAAAATTTAGAAATAAGAAGACAGCACTATGGAATCTTCATTCATTAGGAAGTAAGGATTCTAATTGAAAATCATTCAATACTTTGTAAAATTGGAATCTTCCTCCTCATTCTCCTCTTCATTTTCCTCCTTATCCTCCTCCTTCTTCTCCTTTTTCCCTTCTCCTCCTTTTCCCTCCTCCTACTTTTTCCCTCCTCCTCCTTTTTCCCTCCTCCTCCTTTTTCCTCCTCTTTTTTCCCTTCTTCTTTTTTTCCCTTCTTCTTTTTTTTCCCTCCTCCTTTTTTTCCTCCTCCTCCTGGCATTCTTTTCGCAACATTTTATGTCCAAAGTAGTTCAGCTAGCGAATTAAACATTTAAAAATAAAAAAAATTACTAAGAATAGTTCGTATGGTCTTTAATTTTTGAAAATACTAAAAATAAGTTTTAAAACATAAATTTTTTTGTAATTGCAACAATAAAGGTTTAAACGAACGTTTTTTATTGTTTTATTACTTATGTTTCTAAATTTCGATATTTTAATTCGTGTGGACGTCAGTTGTGAAGATTTTTAATAAAACGGAGATCAAGTAAGTACAACAAGGTCTTATAAAAGATTAGGTAATTCTAATTGAAAAGAATTTAATATTTTGTATAATTTGAATCCGCCTCCTTCATCTTCTCCTCCTCCTTCTCCTCCTCTTCCTTTTCCGCCCCTCCTTTTCCGCCTCCTTCTCTTTCGCCTCATCCTTCTTGTTCCCTCCTCTGCTTCCTCCTTTTCCGCCTCCTCGTCTTTCGCCTCATCCTCCTTGTTCCCTCCTCCGCCTTCTCTTAATTTTTGGAAATAAAAAAGAAACAAATTTACAAACCTAATTTTTTTGTATTTACAAAAATGTAGGTTTATACGCACGTTTGTAATTGTTTTTCACTTAGGCTTCCAAATTTTGATATCCTAATTCATGTGGACCCAAGTTTCGAAAAAATGTCGGTAAAGTATAAATCGGGTAAACATAAGATGACCTTTATAGGAAATAACGTGATTCGAACGAATCCTGAATTAAATTTGGAGAAATCTCGACAACATTGTAATTTAAAAGTATTTTATATTTTGTGGAATTGGAACCCCCTCCTCCTCCTCCTTCTCCTCCTCCTCCTCCTTCTCCTCCTCATCATCATTATCCTTCTCATTATCATTATCATCCTCGTCCTCCTTTTTCCTTCCTGCTCTAAAAATTCTTATCCCAACGTCTCACCTCCAGAGAAATTGAGATACTGAGTTGAAAAATTTAGAAATAAAAAGACAGCACTATGGAATCTTCATTTATTAGGAAGTAAGGATTTTAATTGAAAATCATTCAATACTTTGTAAAATTTAAATCTTCCTCCTCATTCTCCTCTTTATTTTCCTCCTTATCCTCCTCCTTCTTCCCTCCTTCTCCTGGCATTCTTTTCGCAACATTTTACGTCCAAAGTAATTGAAATAGCGAATTAAACATTTAGAAATAAAAAAAAAAGTACTAAGAATAGTTTGTATGGTCCTAAATGTTTGAAAATACTAAAAATAATTTTTCAAAATTGATCAAAATTGAATTTTATATTTTGTGGAATTGGGACACTCCTCCTCGTCCTCCTGCTCCTTCTGCTCCTTCTCCTTCTTCTCCTTCTCCTCCTTCTTCTTCTCCTCCTTCTTCTCCTCCTCCTCCTCCTTCTCCTCCTTCTTGTCCTTCTCCTCCTTCTCATCCTCCTCATCCTCACCCTCCTCATCCTCCCCATTATCCTTCTTCTCGCACCTCTTTTTATCCTTATCCGATATTCCTACCTAATATTTTGTGAAATTGAGATTATACTGCGATAAAATAATATTTTAACAAAAAATTATTTTGACAGATTATGTATAATATTAAAATAATTCAATAATAGTTTAATATTTTGAAAAACTTTCATTTTTTCAGGACAATGGCAGTTAGTGTGACAATGATGATGGGTCGAGTCGGAGCAGTTGTGGGGAATATATTGTTTCCTGTTCTATTTGGCCTTGGCTGTTTAGGACCTTTCATCATGATTGGGCTTGCTTGTCTAAGTATGAAAAATTCATTTTATTGTTATGATTTAATTTAGTAAATTTATCATTTAATTTTATTATCCCATCCTAAAAAGGTAGCTAATATTTTGTTATTCAAGCCCTTTTTGTAATTTATTTGGTTTTGCATCCACAGGGTGCCTGCAGTTCAGGAAAAGTCTGAAAATAAAAAAAAAAAGAATTGCAAAATTCAGTGAATTTCTGTGAAAAGTAATTTGATTTTAACCCGCTTTTGGTTCTCAAATCACATTTTAGTAATTTTATTAATGTAAAGAAATTATAGTCAATTTTTAAAATAAAAATATCACTTTAGGCAATTTCCCTTCAATAAATGAACCCAAAGGTTAAACAATCTTGAATTTAAGTCCTATACCTATTTCTGAATTTTCTTGAATTATGTTAAAGTATTTTTGGGTACTCTTGACTATTACAAGACATTTTTTAAAGATTTTAATAATTTGGGGGTATTTTAAACCGTTTTAAATATTTAAGAGCATTTGAAAAAATTCCAAATAATTTTCAAGAGCTTTAAAAACTTTCAAGGGATTTCAATCTTTTTAAAGAATTTCGATTTCAAAGGATTCAAAATATTTTAGTATCATATCAAAAGATTTCCAAGAATCTTTAACAGATTTAAAAGATTTGAAGTGATCCAAAAAATTTGACAGATTTTCAAGTATTTTTAAAACTTCCAAGGGATTTTTAATTGATTAAAAAAATTTAATAGAATTTCAAGGGATTTGAAATTTTTTACGAAATTTTAAAAGGTTTCAAGTAATTCATAATATTTTAGGGAATTCTAAAAGATTACAATGAATTTTTAGATAATTATAATAATTTGATAGGATTTCAAAGAATTTGAAATATTTTAGGATGTTTTAAAAGATTCTCAAATTTTGAAGAAATTTTCAATGATTTTAAAGAATTTTGAATGCTTGAAAAAACTTATAATGGGATTGCAAAGGATTTAAAATATTTTAGTTTATATCAAAAGATTACAAGAAATATTTAACAGATTTAAATAATTTGAAGTGGTTTACAGAATTTTACAGATTTTCGAATATTTTTGAAACTTGCAAGTGATTTTTAATTGATTTAAAAAGTTTAATAGGATTTCAAGGGATTTAAAATATTTTAGAAAATTTTTAAACGTTTTAAGTAATTTCTGATATTTTAGGAAATTCTAAAAGATAAAAATGAATTTTTAGATGATTATAATAATTTAATAGGATTTCAAAGAATTTGAAATATTTTAGGGTGTTTTAAAAGATTCTCAAATTTTCAAAAAATTTTCAATGATTTTAAAGAATTTTGAATGCTTGAAAAAACTTATAATGGGATTGCAAAGGATTTGAAATATTTTAGTTTATATCAAAAGATTACAAGAAATATTTAACAGATTTAAATAATTTGAAGTGGTTTACAGAACTTTACAGATTTTCGAATATTTTTGAAACTTGCAAGTGATTTTTAATTGATTTAAAAAGTTTAATAGGATTTCAAGGGATTTAAAATATTTTAGAAAATTTTTAAACGTTTCAAGTAATTTCTAATATTTTAGTGAATTCTAAAAGATAACAATGAATTCGAAATATTTTAGGGACTTTTGAAAGATTTGAAGCTATTTTTGATTAAGAATGATTAAGAGGTATTTCAAAGGATTTTAAATATTTTAGAATATTTTGAAAGATTGCATGGGATTTTAAATTGAATTTAATGGTTAAATGGAATTTCAAAAGATTTTAAGTATTTTAGGGAATTTTAAAACGATTTCAATCTATCGTTAATTAATTTTAATAATTTGAAGGGATTTCAAAGTATTTGAAATACTTTAAAGTATTTTCAAAAATACTATGTACTTTTTACAAGATTACAGTGAATTTCTAATTATTTTAAATAATTTGAAGGGGTTTCAAATATTTTAGAAAATTTGGAATGATTTCAAAGTATTTTTAAGAGGTTTAAAAATTTTTAGGAGGCTTCAAAATATTTCAAAGGCTTTTATTAATTTTAAGAAATTAAACAAATTTGCGTGCGGTTGCTGTATAAATTTTTTTTTTTATTTTCTGCGATTTTCTTTTAATTTTGAGGGATTTCTAAGGATTTGAAATAGATTAGACTATTTATCAAGGATATTAATAGTTTGAAAATATTTTCGGGAATTTTAAAATATTACAAGTGATTTTTAATATTTTGTGAAATTTTAAAAGATTGAAAGGAATTTTCAACTGATTTTAATAATGTAAAGGGATTTAAAAGATTTTAGAGAATTTTGAATAATTCCAAAGTATTTTTTGGCACTTTCAAAAGCTGTAAAAAATGTTAAGGGATCTAAAATAGTTTAGGGAACTTAAAAATATTTAAAGAGATTTGAAATATTTTAGGAAATTTAAAAAGATTTCAATGATTAAAATTTTCTTTTTAATTTAATTGATTTTAATTATTTTAGGGGATTCAGAAGGTTTTTAAATATCGTAGAGTATTTAAAAAATTTCCAAGCAATTTTTAATTTATATTAATATTTCACTGGAAAATTAAAGGATTTTAAATATTTTAGCGAATTTGAATGGATTGTAAAGGTTGTAAATTTTTAGGTTTTTTTAAAAATATTTTATGAAATTTTTATTTAATTTTCAAATATTTTCGAGTATTTTAAAAGATTTATAGCATTTTCAAAGCTTCAAAATTTTTAAAAAGACCTGAAATATTATTGGGAAATTTAAAATATTTCGATAGATTGTAAATATATTAGGGAATTGAAAAAAAATCCCAAAGAATTTTTTTTTTATTCGAATCATTTCGAGGGATTTAAAATATTTAAGGTCATTTAAAAAAATGCCAATGAATTTTTTATTGATTTCAGTAACTTAATAGGATTTCAAAGGATTTATATTTTTTGGGGAAATTTCAAAATATTCCAAGAAATTTGTTAATGACTTTAATAATTTTACATGAATTCCAAAGAATTTAAAATATTTAAGGGTATTTAAATGAAAAATATTCTAAAGCATTTTCGAGAAATTAAAAAAATGTTAAGGGATTTAAAAGGATTTAAATAATTTAAAGGAATTCACCAAATTTTCATGTTTTTTTTTTTCAAGGATTTCAGTGATTTTAAAGGATTTCAAAAAATCTCAAGTTGTTTCAATAAACATTCCTGGATTTCTGGAAATATAATCATATTTCACACATCCTGTGATTAGATTTTATAATATTTTAATTATTAAAAAAATTTTCATTTACAATAATTTTTTTGCACTTGATTTGAATTCAAGTTTTTGATTTTCTTGAATGTTTTTAATTTTCTTTAATTTTTGTAATTCGCCGAATTTTTGTATTTCGTTTGAAGTTTTTTATATCATTGAATTTTTTTTAATTGCTGAAATCAATGAAAATTTTTTTAATTTTTCCAATTCATTTTAATTTTTTATATTTAACCTGCATTGTTTTCAGCTCAAATTATTATCAAATTTATCCTATAAAAAATTAAAAACTATATTCAAAATTCTTATCTTGTAAAATTTTGAATATAGTTTTTGAAGATTGCTGGTCAGGGAGAAGGAAGAATAAGTCAGGGAAAAATCAGAAAATTTTGAAAATTTAGTTTTGTGGCCACCCTGATCCTAATTTTTCACTTCGTTCTTTTTAATATTATACCTTTGATAATACACTCAACCCCCGATATAAGAACCTCCGGTTTAAGGCGTTCGCAGAACTGATGAAAATAACTTGCAACTGGCATTAAATTTTGAAGCGATTTATGTGGCCTGATTTTTGGATTTTTGTTATTTAAACTTTGATAATAATGCAAAGAGTGAAGAAAAGGTTTATTTTTTCATTTTTAATGTTTATCTTAAGTTAATTTTTCTAAACAAATTAACATAACAACTAGTCTACACTATGGATTATTCGTTTAAAAAGGAAATTTTAGCATTAAAATTAGTTGCTTTCATCGAGAAAATAATACTCGATCATAAAAATTTTTTATTCAATATTTTTTATAAATTTTATAAATAAATGATATAAAAAAATGCCTAGGGTTGAAATTTAAAGGCAGAACAAAATCGCTTTTTCCGTTAAATTCCCTCAAATTATGTTTTCAGTGATGTTTAGTGATCGAAAATTATCATCCGATATTTTTCATTAACTTTATAAATAAACAAATTATATAAACAAATGTCCAGTGTGGAGATTTAAAGGCCAAAAGAAATCGTTTTTTTCTTTTAATCATTCTAAAAATATATTGCTAGTGATATTTACTGATAAAAAATTATCATGCAAATATTTTTTATTAATTTTATAAACAAATTGTATAAACTATAGCCCAGCGTAGACGTTTAAAGGCAGGAAGAAATAGTTTTTTTCCTAATTTTTCTGAAATTATGTCGCTAGTGATGTTTAACGAGAAAAAAATAATGATACGATATTTATTATAGATTTTATAAACAAATTATATAAACAAATGCCCAGTGTGAACATTTAAAGGCAAGAAGAAATCGTTTTTTCCCTAAAATTTCCTCAAATTATGTCGCTTGTGATATTTAATGATACAAAACTATCATACGATATTTTTTATAGATTTTATAAACAAATTATATAAACAAATGCCTAGTATGGAAATTTGAAGGCAGAAAGAAATCGCTTTTTCTCTCAGATTTCCTTAAATTATGTTGCCAGTAATGTTTAGTGATCGAAAATTATCATCTGATATTTTTGATTAACTTTATAAACAAATTAAATAAACAAATGTCCAGTGTAGAGATTTAAATGCCGGAAGAAATCGTTTTTTCTCTTAATTTTTCTTAAATTATATTTCCAGTAATTTTTAATGATGAAAAGTTATAATACGATATTTTTTATAAATTTTATAAACAAATTATTTAAACAAATGCCCAGTGTGAACATTTAAAGGCAAGGAGAAATCGTTTTTTCCCTAAAATTTCCTCAAATTATGTCGCTTGTGATATTTAATGATACAAAACTATCATACGATATTTTGTGTATATTTTATAAACAAATTATATAAACAACTGCCTAGAATGGACATTTAAAGGCAGAAAGAAATCGTTTTTTCTATAAAATTTATTCAAATTTTGTCGTCAGTGATGTTTAGTGATGGAAAATTATCATCCGATATTTTTTATGAATTATATAAACAAATTATATAATAAAATTTAAAATTTGGTCATTTAGAGGTCGCAAAAAGAACTTTTTTTCCTAATTTTTTTCAAATGATATCGCCAGCAATGTGCGCCAGTTGATCTTGTATTAATAAAATGTAACTTTGATTTATTTTTAATAAAGAACTCTTACCGCGTTCGTTGCATCAGGTTGCGTCATGCGCCCAAGTCAAACAGAAATGATTCCCACGATTCAAGATCAAGGCCACTGCAAGCTATGGCCGAAATCGTTCTTATATCGAGAGTTGAGTGTATCGTAATTGTTGATATCTGCTTACATTTTTTTCTTTTACAGCATGCGCCGTTTTGACGTTGTTTTTACCCAGAAAAGAGAAGCCGGCTGTGATGGAACCGTGAACATTACAGCGAGACTGATAATGAACTATATGTAGATTAGGATGGATCGAAACAAAAGATTATGGAAATCAAAATTGGAATATAGAAAAATCCATTCCGATCTTGAAAACATTTAACTTATTTGATGTCGATTGGTGGGAGCAAAATGTGCGTTAATAAATTGTTATTTCCACAGCTTTTACATTTTCGTGTGTGCCAATTTTTTCGGTTTTTATAGGTCTTAGAAGTCTTTCCAAATTTTCCAGTTTTTTGACTAATATTCTTTAAGCGATAAATTATCCTTCATGAATCCCTGTTTTCAAAAAAGCAATTTTAAAATTGCTGCAAATACATTGCAAAGAAATTTTATGAGTTTGGAAAATTATAAATGTCAACACAGTAAATTTTTTAAAATTTGTATTTTGTCTATTTTTTTCTAAATCAAAAATTCTTTCGCCATTTCTACAGATTTTTAAATTATTTAATACAAAACTAATAAAAAATCTGAATACAATTTAAAATTTTGAGGCATTATAAACATTTTAAAAAACTTACATACACGAAAATATAAAGGCTGTAAAAATAAAAAATGTTTAAAACACTTTTTCATACAGTTCCAATTTTGTTTCCATAATTTATTTTCTTCGTCTCAGCTTAATGTAGATTATGGACTGTGAAAAACATTAATAACTCATTTACACATATATATATTTACAAATATATACGCATCTGATCAATCAATAGATGATATACCTTTTGTAAAAATATTTCACAAAAAGTGTATCAGTAATAGGTAGCCATCATATATAGTTACAATTAAATGTGTATTGTAAATAATTGTTTTGTTACGTCAATTAGCGAAAATTTATTTCATATTTTTATGTACTTGTATATATACGTAGAAAGCACTCAAAGTCATTATATAAATATAATATTATCTCATATCTATACAAAAAAATACGCGTAGCACTTCTAAAATTTAGATTTTTTCGATTTTTGAAGAAAAAAACATAAGATAGTGTAAATAGAAAAAAATTATTGTGTTTTGTATTTATTTAATCTGTAATATTAGGGTAAAGTATGTATAGATTTATTATAGACTGCTTCTTCGGAATCTTATGCTGCCCTTATGATTATTGTAGGTAGCGAACTTTCTTAAGAATTAATTTTTCTTTTAGGGTCCTAACTGTTATTTTTAAAATGACAAGATTGATATGTTAAAGATAGTATTAAAAATTCACTACTTTAGATTATGATTTATAAAAGAAAAAACTAATGTAAATTATAAAAATAATTAATTATGGCATAGTTTGTGTGAATATTCCTCCTTGTTTAGTGAAATAAAACATTTTTATGACGCAGAGTGCAGAATTTTGTATTGATTTTTGCGTTACCCTTTATTTATGATAAACATCTTTTTAAACTAAAACAATATCGTTGCAAAGGTTGGTTAAAATCTGAACTAGTTTGTTGAAATTAAATTTTTTTAAAGATTTACAACCTCGATTAAAAATTTAACACAGAAAAAACTCAGGTTTCCATTGTAACATATTTTTGGTTCCAAAAGAGCTGCAAAAAAAAATGAAACCCACATGCTGAAAAGGGACCCAAAACGATAAATGAACTCTAACTGATGCCATACTTGAAGTTTGAAAAGATCTCAATTCTAATTCAACCGATTTCCAAAGAACGTATTTTTTTCTTTGTCCACTTGGACATTATGTTTAATTAATAACACACTATTTTCCTTAAAGCACACATGTACTCAAACTCGGATGGACATAGCTTAATGAAGATAATGAGAGTACACTCCGACCCCGGATTGTTATAAGATTCGGGACCGAAAAACCTCGTATTGTTGTAAACGTGGGGCGTTTCGAACGCTTCTTTCTGATTGGCTCTCATGAATTGCGCGAACTGCGCTTGCGCAA
>JAAAKG020122176.1:0-15019 GCA_010014905.2 Druon quercuslanigerum
CTTTAGGGAGAGCATAAGCTTTCGCAATGACCATATATGAACATTGATCATCAATAATTCTGTTATTTCCCCATCTAGTAGCAGTGTCATTACAAGGACATCGTAAATCAAAGAAATTCTATGTTTGAAAGGATGTTTTTGGCTCAATTTTATTTTTATTTATGTGGACAGTAAGACATGAAGGGAAATCTATGATTTGGAATTCATAAATATTGTCGGTATAAGAAATGATTAATTTCGTTTCAAATCCTTATATAATTCCAAAAGTTTTTGGAATCGAATGTGTTCCGGAATTTTGATAAATTTTGATAAATTGTAAGTAAGGAATCAACAGTAGAAATAATTAGTCTCCAACTTAAATTGGATTTGTAAACTTTAGGGAGAGCATAAGCTTTTGCCATGGTAATATATGAACATTGATCATTAATGAATCTGTTATCCATCTAATAGCAGTGTCATTACTAGGACATCGTTATTAAAATAAATTCTGTGTTCGAAAGGATGTTTTTGACTCAATTTTATTTTTATTTATGTGGACAGTAAGACATAAAGGAAAATCTATGATTTGAAATTCATAAATATTGTCGTTATATAAAAGGATTGATTGTGTTTCAAATCATTATACAATTCCAAAAGTTTTTGGAATCTTATGTGTTCCGGAATTGTGATAAATTATGAAAAACTGTAAGTAGGGAACCAACAGTAGAAAGGGTTAGTCTCCAACTTAAATTGGGTTTGTAAACTTTAGAGAGGGCATAAGCTTTTTCCATGACAATATATCAACATTGATCATTAATGAATCTGTTATTTCCCCATCTAATAGCAGTGTCATTACTAAGACATCGTTAATCAATTAAATTTTCTGTGCGAAAGGATGTTTTTGGCTTAATTTTATTTTAATTTATGTGGACAGTAAGACATTAAGGAAAATCTATGATTTGAAATTCATAAATATTGTCGTTATAAGAAAGGATTGATTTGGTTTCAAATCATTTTATAATTTAAAATGTTTTTCAAATCTTATATATTCTACAATTTTTATAAATTTTGATAAATTGTGAGTAAAACAACAGTAGAAACAATTATTTTTAAACTTAAATTGGGTTTGTGAACATTAGGGAGAGCATAAGCTATCGCAATGAACATATATGAACATTGCTAATTAATTAATCTTTTATTTTTGCATCTAATAGCTATTCGTAGCTATCGTATTTCAAATAAATTCTGTGTTCGAAAGGATGTTTTTTGGCTAATTTTTGTCGTTATAAGAAAGGATTGATTTGGTTTCAAATCATTTTATAATTTAAAATGTTTTTCAAATCTTATATATTCTACAATTTTTATAAATTTTGATAAATTGTGAGTAAAACAACAGTAGAAACAATTATTTTTAAACTTAAATTGGGTTTGTGAACATTAGGGAGAGCATAAGCTATCGCAATGAACATATATGAACATTGCTAATTAATTAATCTTTTATTTTTCCATCTAATAGCTATTTGTAGCTATCGTATTTCAAATAAATTCTGTGTTCGAAAGGATGTTTTTTGGCTAATTTTTATTTGTGTGGAAAGTAAGACATAATGGAAAATCTATAAATTGAAATTCATAAATATTGTCGTTATAAGAAAGGATTGATTTGGTTTCAAATCATTTGATAATTTAAAAAGTTTTTCAAATCTTATATATTCTACAATTTTGATAAATTTTGATAAATTGTAAGCAGGAAACCAACAGTAGAAAGGATTAGTCTCCAACTTAAATTGGGTTTGTAAACTTTAGGGAGAGCATAAGCTTTCGCAATGACCATATATGAACATTGATCATCAATAATTCTGTTATTTCCCCATCTAATAGCTATGTCATTACTAGGTCATCGTATTTCAATAAAATTCTTTGTTCGAAAAGATTTTCTTTGACTCAATTTCATTTTTATAAACTAGAACATTGGAGACTATTCTGCAAGGTTTTTGGTTTCTCTTTACGAAGGAAATAAAATAGATATCTCAAATTGAAAGTTTATTATGTTTTACGGTCTGCATATGAAATAAAATAATTTGAGTAAAAAAACCAATTTTAACTAAAAGTTTATTTTTTTGGAAGATCCAGTTTCGCCTATGTAGACTTAATTACAACCTTTACATTTTATTTGATAAACAACTCCAGATAAATTCTTAAAGGAATTCATGTCTTTTCCTTTAAATTAATAATTGTCTAAAGTGTTTGTGTTTTGAAATAAACATTTATATTAAATTTTTTAAGAGAATTTCTTAATCTTTCAGATAAACCTTGAATATAAGGCAATGTAACTTTTAAATTGAATTTTTTATGAGAACCTTTCCATTAATTTGTTTAAATTATTTTGATGCTAGTATTATAAATCTCATAAATTAGTTTTATACATCTGTCTACTAACCTTTTGATGAACCTAATTTTATGACAAAATAAATTATGTAAATAAAAATTTAAATATCTTCCAGGCCATGAAGGTTTCTTATACCAATTGGTTAACGAGTTTCCACTAGGAGTTTTCATAATTTGCAAACCAAGATAATTAATGACACCGTTAATCTCACATTCGTAGGAAAATTTTATAGGGACTAAATACTATTTTTTCTCAATACTATTATTTTTTTTCAATACTATTGAATACTTTTTAAAAAACTTCCATTTTGTTAGTAGGAATAATAGATAGAATATCGTCAACGTAACGTTTATATATAATAGGTGTAGAATCCAATAAACTTAGAGCTCTTTTTTTAACATCCTGTAAAACTAGATTAGAAACTACTGGAGACAACGGAGAACCCATAGGACAACCAGAAACTTGTTCATAAGATTTGTTATTTAATGAAAAAACGACATCATTAAAAACTGTTTTAGTAGCAATTATCAATTTATTTTTTTTATCTTTGTTAAATTACCATTTTCAATCAGTTGACATAGACACAACATCTAAAGAGACTATTAAATGGTTTTTTTGTTGCAATTATATTTTTTGATGCACCTTTGAGTTCCCAACTATTTTTTTACAAAAGAACTATTATCAATAGGTACTGGTTTCAGAATGTTAAAAATATATTTTGATAGATTATAAGTAGAAGAACCAACTTTAGAAACAATCAATCTCCAACTTAGATTAAGTTTGTGAACTTTGGGGAGAGCATAGGCTTTATGAAAATTATTAAACCACAAATGGATTTTCCTCTCTCAATGATACGAGAAAATTTAATTATGGTCATTTAAGCCCCATCTTCATCATCCGTAGACTATAGTAATTAATGCTTAATTTGTACCATTTAACCAAATGTTTTAATAATTTATCAAATTTTGAAATGCCTGATGATGTGGCTGAAATTTTAGCTTTAGGAAATAAATTTGGAGTTCCGATAAATGTAAAAAAATTCCGGTCAACAGTCTAATTGCAAATATTGAAAATTCAATTAAAAATATGAAAGCAGAGGATGTGAAATTTAATATTAGGAAAACTGTCACTAATGCAGTTTCTAATCATATAAATAATAACAATTTTTAAAATATATAAAAAGCAGTTTATTTAAAGTTTTGTGAAAGCTGACAAAGTCAACTTAACTGTTGCGGTGAACAGAGATGATTATAACACTACTATTGAAAACATTCTTAAAAGAAAACTTTATATAAAAATATCAAAACTAGTGTGGTTCCAACTTAAAACATAAATACAATGATATAATTATTCGATGGGAAAACAAAAGATTAATTAATGATAAAGTTGCTTATCAATTAAAAACTCATAACAGTGTTGTATCTGAAGCCTATGCTCTCCTCAAATTTCACAAACCTAATCTGAGTCGGAGATTGATTGTTTCCACAGTTGGTTCTCCTACTTGCAATCTATCAAAATATATTTCTAACATTTTCAAACCTGTATCTATTAATAATTGTGCTTTTGTAAAAAATATTAGGGAACTCAAAGATGCATTAAAAAATATAATTGTACCAAAAAACCATTCAATAGTCTCTTTAGATGTTGTGTCTATGTTTGACAGTATTCCAATAGATCTTGCTCTAGATTGTATTAAAGAAAAACTAATTGAAAATCGTAATTTAACAAAGATCACAAAAAATGAATTGCTAATTGCTACAAGAATAGTTTTTAATAGTGTCGTTTTTTCTGTCAATAACAAAAATTTTATAAACAAATTTCTGGTTGTCCTATGGGTTCTCCATTGTCTCCAGTAATTTCTAATCGAGTGTTACAGAATATTATTCCTACCAGAAATATTAAAGTTTTTTTAAAAGTATTTTATTAGTGTTCCTATAAAATTTTCCCACGAATGCGAAATTAACGGTGGAAACATATTAACCAATTGGTATAAGAAGCCTTCATGACCTGAAAGATATTTAAATTTTTATTCACATAATTTATTTTTTCATAAAATTAGGTTAATCAAAAGTTTAGTAGACAGATGTATAAAACTGAGTGATATTGAATTTAGAAAATAAAATTTAAATTAAAAAAAAAATTGGTCACATAAAAATTATCCGTTGGATTTGATTAATGACATTGATGCGGAAAGCATTCATGTGATTTATAATACTAGTATCTAAATAAATAAAAAAAATGGAAAGATTCTCATAAAAATTCAATTTAAAAGTTGTTATTTTAAAAACACAAACACTTTAGATAATTATTTTTTGAAAGTAAAAGAAGGATTCCATTAAAAATTTATCTGGAGTTATTTATCAAATAAAATGTAAAGGTTGTAATAAAGTCTATGTAGACGAAACTGTTAGGAGATTTAAAAATAGAATTGGGGAACACAAAAAAATGGTAATATTGGGAATTTAAACACTGCTTCGTCACAAAATTCATGGAATTTTGTTCACTTGCTTGATTTTGAGTTTAAAAATATAAAAATTTTAGCTACAGAAAAAATACACATCAGCGCCGTATAATAGAATCTATTTCTACAAATAAATTTCGAAATATTTCTGTTAATTTACATTCCGAAATTATAAAGGTTAGTAAAATTTGCCAAAGTATGTTAGAATAATTTATTTTCTTTATCCAAGAAAACTTTCTTAAATTATAAATTTAAATTTTTCGCTCTTTTGCATCAGACGTTTCCATGAAAACACGTTACCGTTTCATAGATGTTCTTTATAAACCGTGTTCATTTATTTTTGACTTGTCATTCTCTGTTTATCTTTACAATGCTACGACCAAATCTGTATTGTCTTATTTTATTTTTGAGACTTCTAATTATTTGTTATTTGACTACAAAATAATTAAAAAATAACTTTTTATCTTGTGAGAAAAAATTTTACTCCCAAATGTTATTTTCTTTTCTTTAAAATTCAGATATTTACTTTTAAATTGTTGTTAACTTCTAAATTATATGTTCATATGTATTTATTCTATTTTAATTATAATACATACTTGATGATCAATGTTCATATATTGTCAGGGCAAAAGCTTATGCTCTCCCTAAAGTTTACAAACCCAATTCATGTTGGAGACTAATTGTTTGTACTGTTGATTCCCCACTTACAATTTATCAAAATTTATCAAAATTCTAGAACATACAAGATTCTAAAAACTTTTGGATTTCTATAATGATTTGAAAACAAATCAATCCTTTCTTATAACGACAATATTTATAAATTTCAAATCATAGATTTTCCTTTATGTCTTACTTTCCATATAAATAAAAATAAAATGTAGCCAAAAAATATATTTTCGAACTCAGAATTTATTTGATGAACGATGTCCTAGTAATGACATAGCTATTAGATGGGCAAATAGAAGAAGGTTCTCCACTTGCAATTTATCACAGTTTATCGAAATTCCTGAATATATAAGATTCCAAAAAACTTTTGGAAATGTATAATGATTGGAAACCAAATAATTCCTTTCTTATCCTTGACGATTTGGTACAATGTGTACCTTTTTCGAACGGTTTTGACCTGAATAATAATATTTTTACAATTAGTAATATTAAAGATGACACACATGATATATAATTTTCTAGATTAATGTAAATGTTTTACTTGAGTTTTGAAAGTTTGAATTAATTAAGCATAAGATTAATGTCGAAAAGTAAAAAAAACAACAAAAGACATAAAAACAAATAAGAATGTGATTCGGAAATCTTTCCAGTCAAGAAATTGTTTTCCTCAAATCAATTTGAAATAAATGAAAATGATTATTCAAAAGTAACTTTCAAACAAAAGTCGAGTAGTGAAATCTGCAGTTAAAAGAATTATTATTTTCAACCAAAATTTTTTTAAAAACAAATTAGATTAATTTTTTAGCAGAAAACTGAATTTTCAAGTCAAACGATTAATACTTTAATTTAAAAAATTGCTTTTAACCAAATTAGATGAGTTTTTGAACAAAGGATATTACATTTTTACCAAAAAGACGATTTTTCAACAAAATACATGATTTTTAAATAAAAAATAAAAATGTTTAACCAAAAATTAAATAGTTAAATTTCCAGCCAAGAAAATTAATTTTTAACAAAAACAATTCTTTTAATACTAAACTGATGAATCATTACCCAAAAAGACTTATTTTCCACCAAGAAGGTCGAATTTTTAACTAGAAAGGTAAATTATATATTTTGCACCAAAGGTGAAATATACAATTTCCTTTTAAAAAAATTCATCTTTAACAAAATGTATAAATTTTTAACCAAAAAGATTAATTTTCGACGACAATTATGAATCTTTCTCACAAAAAATAAATTTGTAATCAAATAGTTGAATTAGTAACCATAAACATGAATTTTCAACTAAAAAATGATTACTTTGCAACCAAAAATTTAATACGTTAATTTTCAGTTCTGGAAATTATTTTCTACAAAAACTCGAAGAATGTTCGACAAAATAGTTCAGTTTAAATTAAAAAAAAAAAAAAAAAACTTTTGACAAAATAAATAATTTTTTAACCAAATAGTTGCTATTTTCAACGATAAAAGAATACTTTTCAACTAAATGTAGAAGAATTAAATTGATATTAAAAGAAAAATTAATTTTTTATTAAACAAAGAACGATTTTTCAACAAAATATTGTTGACTTAAAAATAACAATTTTTATCTTTTTTTAAAATTTACCTAAATTTTCATCTTTTTTAAAATTAACTTAAATTTTTTACTTGAAAAATTTTCAAATGATATCCACATAAATTTAAAAAAATAAAGACAAAAAATATACACGATAAACGATAGTTTTATTCTTATTTTTAAAAATGCAGTCCTTAATTGATTGAATTCTCTGTAATTTTTTTAAACTTCAATATAACAATTTTCATCGTTTTAAAATGGACTTAAAGAAAAAAAATTTTACGTGGAAAAATGTTTGAGTGACATCGTTCTTTATTTTGATGTCTTTCGTTTTTTACTCTTTAACATTAATATAATTTTTGATTAATTTGAACTAAGCAAAATCAAGTTAAAAATTTATATTAATCTACGAAATTATTTATCATGATTGTTGTATTTAATATTACTAATTGTGAAAATGTAAAAGAAATATAAAAAGTTAAAATTTTCTAATTCATTAATTTTTTTAAATGTTTTTTACCATAAAAGATGGTCTTTTAACAAAATACTGGAATTTTTAATAAAATAATGAAAAAGTGTCATAGTTTATACTTTAATGAAAAAGGAATTAAATTTATACAAAAAAAATAATTTTAAAACTAAAAAGATGAATTTAGAACAAATAAAGATTTTGCACACAAACAAAATAAAAGTTTACTTAAATTTTCTTTATAAAAACTGAATTTTCAAACAAAAAATATGACTTTTCAGAACAAAATTAATTTCCCACGAAATTGATGCATTTTTACCCAACAAAAAGGAAGTTTCAAACTACAACAAATTATTTCTTTACCAAAAAGGCACATTTTCAACCAAAAAATATCAGTCTTAAAAAAAATTGAAGAGTTACATTTTCTGTTCAAAAAATTAATTTTAAACAGAAAAAAAGTATTTACCACTAAACAGTTGAACTTTCAACCAGATATAGGCGTCCAATCCAAAAAATAAATCTTTAAAATGTAATTAAACTTTTACCCAATTTGTTGAATTTTTAATTAAAAAAGATTAATTTTTAAGAAAATAGTTAAATTTTTAACAAATAAGATAAATTTTTAATTTAAAATATATATCTTGAACAAAAAATGTGATTTCTGAACAAAGTGATTTAACCGAATCTTTCAAACAAATTAGTTGAATACTCAAGCAAAGAAGAATTATTTTTATACAAAAAGTTAAATTTTAATTTCAAAAAAGTTGAATTTCAGGTTGAAAAAGATTTTAGTATAGTTGTCACAATCGAATTATGACTTTTTAAACAAGAAATAATTTTAAAATAATAATATTTTAAATCTTTTCGGATAAAAGTGTCAAATTTTCAAAATTTAATCTAAAATTATACAATTCGGAACGCATTTAATTTCCAACAATACAATTTAGAAAAATTTTACTTCAACACTTTTCTGTGACAGGCGCTAAAAATACAATATACACTATTGTCGGTCGAAGAAAGTTTTGATTTTGTTTCAAATCATCATACAATTCCAGAGTTTTTTGGAATCTTATATATTCCGGAATCTTAAATCCGATTGCAATTAATAAGAAGAATCTATCCCCATATGAATCAAAATTATTTTTATTCTAACAAATATCCCATGTTTGTTTCTGATTCCTTTAGGGTGGTCCTAGTGTGATAACAATAATAGACTGTTGCGACGGATTTATTCGTAACCGAGACACTGGAGAATGCGAAACTCACTGTGACGAGGGTTGTTTCGGAGGAGTTTGTTCTGGACCAAATATCTGTACCTGCGATAGAGGCTACAGCCCCATAGAAGGAATATGCAAACCTGTATGCAACACGCCTTGTCCATTTAATTCAGTTTGTCACTTGCCTGATGAATGCAAATGCAACGAGGGATATGAGAAACAAGATGGCCAATGTAGGCCGATATGTCCTGGTGGTTGCATAAATGGCAACTGTATCACTCCCTCAGTTTGTCAATGTAAACCTGGTTTTTCACTCAACGAGGTCTACAAAGAATGTGTTCCTATCTGCGAAGGAGGATGTCTTAATGGAGAGTGTGCTGGGCCCGGATTTTGTAGATGTTACCCAGGGTAAGAAACATTTAGAATCTTTAAACTACTCTGACTCTTTTTAGTTTTCATCTGGTGCTACAATATTTGTTAACACTTGCAGGTATCAGAATCCACGAGGAGATCTTGAGAGCTGTGTGCCACAGTGTCCAGAAGGTTGTCATGGTGGCAAATGTTTAGCTCCCGGATTGTGCAAATGTGAAGATGGGTTTGGTCTTGACTTGACGAATACTTGTACACCAGTTTGCGGAGACGGTTGCGAAAATGGAAAATGTGTTGCACCAAACCAGTGTTCTTGCAATCCCGGTTATTATCAGGATATTGTCACTAAAAAATGTGTCCTCAGCTCTTACAATGGGGAATATGGACAAAAAGTGACTGTAGTTGATCAGCAGAGTGGAAATTATGGCAATGTGGGCAGTCCTTATGGAAAGCAAGGGCCTTATGACCAACAGCCTGGAAGATACGATCAGCAGTCCGGAGGATATGACCAACAGCCTGGAAGATACGATCAGCAGTCCGGAGGATATGGTCAACAGCCTGGAAGATATAATCAGCAGTCTGGAGGATATGCTCAACAGCCTGGAAGGTATGGTCAACAAAGTCAACCATTTGATCAACAAAGTGTATATGGTCTAGATCTTGACGCTGGTCAACAAACCACTTTAGAAGTTAATAATTTGCAAGCTAGCACTTGTGAACAACTGTGTATAAATGGACAATGTTCGAGGAATGAGTGCATCTGCAACAGAGGCTACATGCTCGACCAAACCGACACAACTGGAACCAGGTGTCTCCCTGTTTGCTATGGAGGATGTCGAAATGGAGTTTGCAGTGCCCCAAATACCTGTTTGTGCAATCCTGGTTACACCAAAGACCGAAGTGTAAAAGGAGGACAATCCTGTATTCCCATCTCACGTTAATTTCATCATTTCTCTTATCCTAGATTATTGATTCTATTTCTTAACTTATGATTTATTCTCTGAAGGCTTTACAATCATACTATGTCATTATCTCGCTCTTGTACTTTAACCTTATTTAATAACAACAGATACACTTCTTGAAAAATGCTATACTTAAAAAATGTTTAAATCGAATAAATGTGTTTTGAAACAAAGAACTTGCATAATTACTTTGTTGTGTGAATGTGAATGTCATGGATTCCCCTTGCCCTTACTCAGTATTAGAATGATATCAAGCATCCTGTGATAAAAGTGGTCGCATTACAGAGATACAAACGACTTGGCTCATGAGCATTCAGTCTTGGGGAGTTTATTGAGAAACGCAAATCGTAATAACGAGAGATGGCAAGTTTAATTATTACAGTTTTAATTGTTGCTACAGTTACGAAATTTAGTGATGGGAAATTAAGGTCCAGTGATCCAAATGCAGTTTGTGAACGTATGTACAGGTAGGTGGATGTTGTGGATACTTAATAACATTTTACTAAGGGACGGGAATTAAAAAAATGTAACAAACCATAACAAAATATATCTAACCCACCCCCACTCTTTCTGCACGTAATTTTTAGTTTCCAGAAATGTTTTTCTGGTTATGCTAGTTCATTTTAAAAATTCTCTAATTTTTCCTTGACTAATTTTTCATTTTCCTTGATCATTTATATTAAAATACCGCAGCATCTTGATCTTGTAACGCTTTTTACATAGAATCTTTTATAAAAATATGAAATTTATAAAAAAATGAATTTTAAAACCAAAGACAACTTTTGAGCAAATAAAAATTCTTTACTCAAAAAAAAAAATAAATGTTTATCTACATTGTTAAATAGGGTGGTCCAAAAATGCGTTGGAAATTTTTTTAAAAATTTTTATTGAAACACGCCAAATTTTTTTTTGAATACACACAAAAATTAATGCATTTTCTTTGTTTTGAAAAAAAATTTTGTAAATATTTTTTAGAATCCTCAACATTATCTCAATCGAGTTTCAACTCTACATTTCTCTTTACAATTATTATTATTATTATTATAAAATATAACTTTTTTCACGGTTTTTAAATGCAAACTGTTTCGAGCACATTGACGACATCTATCTATGTTATAAATAACTTAAATTTTCCGAAAAATGTAGAGTAATAATTATTTTAATGATTTTCTGAAAATAATTCTTTAATGCTTTTTATGGTATAAGCTGACTAATTACTTATTCATAATTACTTATTTATTGAATTAATTATTTACAATTAATTACTTATTTAATAATTGCAAATATTTCTCAATTTTATAGGTTTTAATTTTGCAACTAAAATTGAATTCGTTGAACTTGGAAAAGTTTAATTAGCAATTTAAAAATTATTAGTTAAATTTTAAAGGATTTGATGATAAAAAACTTTTCACATCAGAATTTTTGGTGACTATAAATCTTGTCAGTTTAAAATTAAGTTCGCATTCGTTTGAGTTTTAGGTTTCTAAATTAGAATTTTTTTCATTTTTAATGATTCCTATTTAAAATTATTATTTAGTTTTAAATTTTCTTTAGTATAATTCAATTTATTTTTTGATTTTATAAAAATTTGCCGAATTAGCTCTAATTTCAAATTATAATTTCATTATGTAATAACAATTTAAAATTTTAGAATATCAGAAGCTTTGACTTTGAAAGATTCACTTTTGTTTTCAATATTAAATTGTTAAATTTTGATCGCTTTGAATTTATAATTATTAAAAAATAAAAGTTTGCTATTTTAGTTTATTTAATTTTGAACGCTTTTAAATATAAATAATACAATTTTAATTATTTTTTAATATTCAGTGATTTAATCTTAAAAAATTTTCCATTTTTTCTGTTCAGTATAAAGCAAACCTAGCCAACAACAATAAAAAAATTGTAGAAATTCTATTGTTCAGTGAAAAATCAGGGACTTAAAAAAAAATTTTGCAAAAGTCCGGGAATTTTTATATAATAACTTTCACTAACTGGGAAGCAGAATAAAATTGTAATTTTTTAATTTTAATTATAACTTTTTTATTCCTTTCGTAAAAGATTATAACTTTAAAATATTACAATTTAAAGTTTCTGGTCTTTAATTATTGATGGCCAGGAAAAATATTAAAATGTTTTTTAAAAATTTTAATATTTCGTAGAAAATTAACTTGTTGTTCCAAATTCATATTTTAATGTTTAATAATTCAACTAAAATCTTTTTTGGATACAAACTTAACTGTTTGTTTTCAATTTGACTTTTAAATTTAAAAATTTATATATTTTTGTAGAAATTTCGTCTTTCTTATAAAATTGCAACTTTTTGGTTGGAAATTCTAAAATATTTTTTTTAGGTTTCTCATTATTTTTTTTAAATTAAACTGTTTTGTTAAAAATTCAAGTATCGTCGTAAAAACTGATTATTTAATATTCATACTTTAATGTTGAAAATTCCAGTTAATCTCTTTCTTCGATTAAAATTACAGTATTTGTTTAAAATTTTTATTTATATTTTTAAAAATTATCTATTTTAGTAGAAACTGAAATCTTTTTCAGGTAAAAATTCAACCTTTTTTTTTGTTAAAAATTTGCCTTTTTGATTTACAAATTCGTCTGTTTCAGCAGAAATTTCATCTTTTGTGTATAAAATGAAACTGCTTGGTGGAAAATTCAACAATTTTTTTAAAAAGGCGTCCTTTTTAGTCAAAAACTGAAATATTTTGATAAAAATTTAACAATTTCATTAAAAAATTTACTTTTTTGAAATTCATTTTTGTTGTTGAAAAGTCAACTAAAATATTTTTTGGGTAAAAATTAAACTTTTTTGTCAAAAATTTGTCTTTTGATTTAAAAATTCATCTGTTTTTATAGAAATTTCATCTTTCTTGAATTAAAATATTTGCTTGAAAATTGATCTTTTTTGTTTTATGATTCAACTATTTTGTTCAAACCACTTTGTTAAAAAATAATTTTTTTGTCGAACCTTTATATTTTTAGTATAAAATTAAATAACTCAATAAATAAATTAAAAATTAAAAATTCAACAATTTAGGTAAACTTTTTTTTTATTTACGATTAAAAAATCTTTATTTGTTGAAAATTCATCTTCTTGGTTGTAAAATTAATTTACATAAATTAAATTTCAAAAAAAAAAATATATATAAACTATTACACTGTTTTCTTAAGGATAAATTATTTTAGGTTGAAAATTTAATAATTTTTTCAAAATTTATTTATTTTGTTGAAAATTTAAATATTTTGTTTTCTTTATTGAAAGTTCACTTTTTTTCTAAAACCTTCGACTTTTGGGCTTGAAAACTTTAATCTTTTGTTGAAAATTTTTTATTTCGTGGTAGAAGCGTCATGTTTCTTAATTGAAAATTAATTTTTTTGATGAAAATTCGAAGATCTTTAAAAAAGTTTGTTTGTTATGAAAATTTAAATATTTGAATTTCACTATTTTTTATTTAAAAATTTCACAGTGCGATTAAAAATGCATCTTAGTATGTTAATAAATTAACTATTTGATTAGAAACTCAACTATAATGTTAAAAATCTAATTAATTTTTGAATATTGAACTATTTTGTTAAAGTTGTAAAATTTGTTTTTATGTTTAAACTTGGCAATTTGACCAAAAATTGCCAAATTATTAAATACCCGAACCAGAAAATTCCCGAATTTAAAGAATTAAAAAAAATTCTTTTTTGTTCAATATTACTTATTCATTTCAATTAAAATAAATCAATATTTTTATCAAAAATTTTTTTTTTAATATTGACAAATGTATAAAACAATTTTTTGATTTTAAAATTAAAATAATTAAAAATGATATATTTCTGAAAAAATACAAATTTTTTTCAAAAATCCAATTATTAATTGAAAGGAAAATTAAAAAGAATTTTTCAAAAAAAGTTAGTGCTGAATTGATTCATGAAAATTTTTCTTGGAATTTGTTTTAAATTTATTTCTTTATACACTTTTCATAAAATTATTGTTATTTTTAATTTAAACCATAATTTTTTAATATTTCAAACATTAAACAAAAATTTCTTTGATACAGTCATATTCAGATTGTTTATCTTTCGTCAATTTTATAATTTCTGGAATTTTATTATTCAAGAAATCTCAAATTCGGGAATTTTACAGTGTCGATAATTTTATTTTTCAGGATTTTTCAGTCGTCACCCAAAATTGTTGGGAATTTTATTAGTCGAGAATTTTCTAATTTAAAAATTTTAAGAATGTTGGAAATGTTATTTTGCAGGATTTTTCCTTAAATTCATAGATCAGTTTAAATTAAATTATTTAAAATATATACGAACACCGAAAATCCGAAGAAAATATATCAAAATTCGTATAAGAATCTGCTAACTAACTGTATTTTGAAATAATGTATCTTTAAATTTCTATTTTTTATAAACAATTAAAATAGTTAGAATAAATAAATTTTTTTCAAAACAAGTAATATAAATAAATAGGTAGAAATAGAAAATATGAATAATTATCTAAGCATTAATTGAAAATATTTTATACATTTTATACACGTATTTATTGAACAAATAATCAGAGTAAATATTGAAGTCAACACTGAATATAAAAATGATTAAAATTATTAATTATATCCAAAAATGAATGGACATTTTTTAATCCTCTATTTAATACTCTATATATATTTGCTTGCGGATATTTAAAAAAATAGAGTTTTTTATTTATAATTAATTAGTCTTCTCTAACTAACGTTAAAAATTAGATTAGTTTGTACTAATGTATGGATTGTAGTTAAGAATTTATTGTCAAAAAAATACGAGAAAACGGAGAAGTATTTTTTCGAAGTTATAAAAAGGTGTAAAATTTTTAGGTTTAACTTCCGGAAAAGTTAGAGAGCCTCGGTGGCTCAGTGGTTAGACGCTCGGACTTCACCTCAGAGGTCCGGGGTTCGATCCCTGAGCCGGTA
>JAAAKG020122187.1:0-38157 GCA_010014905.2 Druon quercuslanigerum
GCTTTGTCCAATATGTCGTGGCACATAGCTCTCATCAGATCACTTGATTGCATTATAAATGCGTCCGTGACTGATGACATATACCGGGACAGGCCCGTGAAAAATTATTCTAAAAATATATGAAAAATCCAACTCTCTAACCAAAAGTGTCTTCGGCACGTTGGACTGTAACCATCTTAAGCCTGTGACAATATTTTAAATAAGATGAGTTCTTTAAAAGAGGGAAAACGTTTTGAAACACTGTTTAAAAACAATAAAAAATAACAAATAAGCAAGAGTATATAAGAATTTTAAAATAAGTTAATTACATTAATAAACCATTATATCTGACAAATATAAATATGAAAAATAAATCATATCTTCTTTTACATTGCATTAGATTCCTAACAGGCGTAAGCAACTATATTATGTTTTTTTTACAGTTTTTAGTTTATTTATTTTTAACAAATGTAAAAAAGTCAACTTTTTTGAAAAGTATTTCCTTTCTCAACTTTTACCTTCAGATATATTTTTAATCATCTCGAATTATAATTTGAGCATGCAAATAATAATAATACTTTTAGCATACGAAAAAATCCGGTGCTATCTAATACGTATTAAAAGTAGCTGCTCAAGCATACCAACCTGCATAAATTTAGTACAGCCTAATATTTAGCTTTGTTATAAATAATCTCTGATAAAAAATATAAAATTTTCGTTCTCTTTTCTTGTGAAAATTTATCTGACATATATGTATCAAAGTGGCTTACTAGTTTCACCTAACTTCAGAATATTGTGAATAATTAACATTTATATTTGTTATAAATAATTTAAATTGAAAAAGACAATATTGATCTTTTTTGCTGAAAAACTCGCTGTGTCTGCTGTGTCTTTTTTCGCCAAAGTGATTTAAAGCGAATAAGAAGATCATAGTAGCACAGCAGAAGCAGTACAAAAATACACGAAAGTCGTATTATTCACTGCAAAAGCTAGTGTCATTTTTTTTATTTTAAAACATTTACGTGTTTTTTCCCATTTGAGATTCTTGTACTGTCTTATAATAACACGATCAGTTAAAACAAATATTTTAATTTTAAACACATTTTATATCTGAATGCTTTTGAAACACTTCAATAACTCATTTTGTACACAAGTAAGGGACCAGTTTTTACAGAGTTGATATTTCATCTCTTCTGTTCCACAATTCACCAAATTACATATTCCATATCAAAGGTGTACACCATGTCTGTTGTCAGAAAGGCAAATCAGATCATGGCCGCAATCAGAAATAAATAAAGCCCGTCTTTGAATGAAGTAGCTGATGTCCTTGCTGAACGACTTGAGAAATTGTGGTGCAAGACATCCATCCCGACGATGATCCTGAAAAAGAAAAAAGATAAAATTAAAACTTTGAATAATAATTTGAATCTGAAGCAAGTAAGATTTTTGACATAGCTTCCTGCCGATGCTATCTTACCTCGTCGCAATATTGTATGTGTGAGACGCATGAAAAAATACCTTCAAGGGAGCAGCAATTTCTATTAGATCAAGGGGGTTCTCGAATTATGGCAATGGCCTTAATTGATATAACTATGATGAAGTGACTTGATCGATCTCAGAAGAGAGCAGAGAGGACAAGTCATTTAACAGAGAAAGAGAAAAAGAGACAAAATTTGGAAAGGTCTACTGTTTTCACTATTGAGAATACGTCTTACGCATATGATGCGTATGACACAGACTTTGCAATGCATTCTCAGCTGCGTTCAAAGGTGGCGATACAAGAAACATTATAGATCCGTCTAAAATGAAGAAGGAGAGAACAAAAACTATAGTGAAAACAACTCAATTCCAAAGAAGCTCGGAAGCATCTCTCCTTGCACTATACGTTGATGGTGGTAGAAGAACATATATCCCTTGTATCGGAACCAGGTAGCAAATACATTGGTCATGTTACCCTCAGTAGAGGTAGCGCTGTGGATATCTGCAGTAGCATTTTGAGCTACCTTCATGAGAATGGATACGATTTAAGCAAAATAAAAGTTATTGATGCTGATGGTACAGCTATAAAGACAGGTCATATTGGTGGCGTTAATACACTGATAGAAAAACACTTGGGCCACAGTCTTCAGTGGTAAATTTGTCTCTTACATTTTAATGAACTTCCTCTTAGGCATCTCATTACCCACCTTGACGGTAATACAGCGGGACTTTCAGAGCAAGATATGGCGGAGGCCATTAACAGTAGAGCGTACGATGCAAATTGTTACACAGGCCTAAAAAAAGTGTGTGGTCAGGAAGAAACAGATGGCTTTATAAGAAATACCATATCTTCTCGGCTTAAAATAAAAAAATTTAAATCAGAGAAAGATTATGCTTGCAACTTTTAAGAAGCAAAGCTCTCTTATGGTTGGTTAGTTGGGTAGGGAGTGGGTGCGGTTCGATATGTAGTCACCTTCACGTGGTAAATCCTGATTTTTCTTCCTAAAATTTCTTTCTGAAAGAAGCGCGAAGACTACTTATAAATTCTATGAAAATGTGCACTTTTGCACTAAATTAGATATTGTGATTGAAACACTTCTAAGGCCAAACATAGTTAATGAAGGTTTCTACTGTGCTTCTATGATCTTTTTCTTTGCCTTACATCACTTTGGCGAAAAAAGGTGCACAGGAAGTGTGTTTTCCGAATTGCCTAAGCTTAAAGGGCTATACCCTATATTAATACATCAAGAATAAATAACATGAAGATAAATAATAAAAACATTCTGTAAAATTTAAAGCGGATTAGTGATGACCCTCAAAGGTCATTGAGGGATTGAGGAAAAAGCAAAAACGAAAGGTTGAGACAAACGAATTCTTGAATAGAAAATGCTTGGGATATAAAATTACAATTTATTAATTTTAAGTTTACATATGTGAAATATGTTAGTCTTGTTTAAATTTGTTTTATTAAATAGATTTGTACAGCATGAAACTGCCAGAATTGATGAGAAACCTCGTTATGGCCTCCACCCCTTAAGAAAAATAAAAATCCTTTAATGACGAGATTTTTATTAATTTTAAGAAAGAAATAAGGCGAACTAATAGTTAATGTGAAAACTTACAGATGATTTTAATTTATCGTTACTTGGAGAACTTCTCTTTCAGGAATCTTGGTTAGGGAGTCGGATTTTAGTGTTCGTCGATCTCACTTCCTTCACTATTGTGAAGTCATACAATATGTTGGTGGACTATTTCTTTATAGGGGGTTTCCTGATTCTTAAGGGACATAGACTTGATCAAGTACACTGATTGTAAGTTCTTTTTATTAGGTGTTTGACTTTTCAACAATTCCACAGATTCTATTATTTGAAAAGGTCTCGGAGGTTTTTTCCACAGCGATTCGACGGTAGAAATAAGCTTGTTGTAAACGTTCCGGAGAATTCTTGGGCAGCGATTCGGCGGTATAGAAATAAACTTGTTGTAAATGTTTCCAGAGAGCTTCTGGGCAGCGATTCGTCGGTAGAAATAAACTTTATGTTAACGTTCCAAAGAGTTTTTGGGCAGCGATTCGACGATAGATATAAACTTGTTGTGAACGTTCTGGAGACTTTTTAGGCAGCGATTTTACGGTTTAGAAATAAACTTGTAGTAAACTTTTAAGACGTGGGTATATATAGGCAAAACTCCGATCACGGATGAAAAAATAAATAGTTCCTTCGTGGATCATTTTCTGACATTGATGTATGGCATTCTTGACACAGATCCTGGGTTAGCGCGTATGTGGTAGACCACGTGCCGCTCTTTGCAATGCAGTTTCCTGTCTTCTGATTGGTTATGACGTCAATATCCGCGCATTCACATGATTGACATTTTATGACTTGATATTTCTTAGAATTTGACATAGAATTTATCATATGAACAGAATACATATAGAAAATGTTTATGGCAACAATATTTGGTTAGTTAGTTTTAAGTATTTTTAATGAAATAAACAATACTCAAGTTTTTCATCTGACTTGTAAATTTAATAGATTTTCGTATACTTCCTTCTTTCCATAACTCTGGACACCCCTCTCCTCTCCATACTCTATTACGCATTATCTATGCCCATTCCTTTAGTTTCGTCCCTTAATATTTCCATACTTTACTTGGAATCTCATCTGTACCAGGTGTCTTTCCATTTTTCATTATTCCTAACACCTTGATTATTTATTCCCTTGTTATGTCCTCTTCCTTATCACTTTCTTTACCATTTACTCTTTTTATTATTTTTCTCTATCTCTATTTACTAACTTTCACACCTCTTCTTCCGTCCTAGCTTTCTCTGCCTCTTCCTCGAACCTTTTATTCTCTTCCTCTTTCTTTTGATCACACAACTGAGTATACTCCTTTTTTCTCCTATATTCGTCTCCATTACTTTTTGTTATTCTCTATTTTCTTATTTCCCTAATGACTACCTTTTTTCCTCATTACACTTCTCATCCCATCCTTTCTTTGTCCCCCGTTACTAGTTTCATTTTTATTTGTTTTTTCCCTTGCTTTAACCAATCCCCTTTTTCTTATTTACAATTAATTTTCGCAAATGGTAATATCACTATGACCTTTTTGGTTAATCATTAATTTTTATTCAATTAAAAATTCGTCTTTTTTAAATTAAAAATTGATCTTTTTTGTGAAAAATTCATTTTTTGCTTAAATATTTGATTGAACTTCGTATTTTCAAAATTATTTTTTCCCGAAAATTTTACTATAGCAATCTTGGTTAAAAATGTATCTTTTTTAATTTAAAATTCAACTATAAGTTTTAAAATCTATCTTTTTGATAGAATATTATTGTTGTTATTTGTGCATTCATTTCTTTATTTAAAAATATAAATATTCTATAGTAGTTTTTAAAATTTGTCTTGTTCAGTTGAAAATCCATGTTTTTTTGTTAAAAAAAATTATTCTTGTTGTTTGAAAATTCGTCTAATTGATTAAAATTATTTTTTTATTGATAATTTAACTATTTTGTTTCAATTTGATTGTTTTTTGCTTGAAACAAAATTTCCTAACTGAAAATTTAACTGTTTCAATATCTATCGTGAGTTGTTCCGTATGGCATCAGAGTCCAATATCGAAAGAATTTTTCTCCGGTCGGTGGTTGGAAACACCCTTAAATCTAACGAACAACCCCCGAAAATTGTTTTTTAGCGATTATTTCGAAAAGGGTGGATCTAAAGACAAAAACAGTTTAGTATAAAAAAACAGTGCATAAAATTTGGAACAAGCAGGATCATATGAATTTTTGTTGTGCGGTCACAGTTCCCAAGTAATCCAATCTCTGTGTGTGTGTATGGGGAGGGAAGAGTTTGAGCTCGAAGCCCGCACACTCCTTCTCTTGCACATATCTCGAAATGGGGTGGTTTATCGGTCATAATGCATAGGACTAAAATTGTATAGCAATATTGGTCATTAATGGTTGTTAGTTAAACAATTAAACATGCTGTTAAGATTATTTCCAGAATATATCAGTGACACATTTGATAAAAAATTGATTAAAGAATATGTATATATGTATAATGTATTAAGTAATTAATAAATACGATTTTAAATATTTTTTAGAAATAAATTTAATTTTTAATAATTATTCAATGATATATAAGTTTGTAGTAGTAGCGGTTTTTTTTGTTGTAGGAGGGGAAACCTTTCATAGGCACCCATCCTTGCATTCGTCCATCTGAGCAGCCGAAGTGTCCTCTCAGATACACGATTCTTAGGATGGGTAGTGTCAGATTCTTACTGACTAAAACCCCGCTTTCTCCAACCCATGTCCTCGGAACCGCTTTTCGCATTACTTCAAGGACATGGGGATAAGGACAGTAAGCCGTGCTTCGGCTTCCATCTCATTTCGCCAGCTTGGCGTTCACCTTCTTTTCTTTCTGCACCCAACCAAGATGCTTGCATCGTCCTCAGCAGTGCGGTGATACGGCACATCGGATTCGTCGGCTTTCGTTATCTTGGTTGGGTGTACTCCTTTAGCTTGGGCGTCCCAGAGGCTTCTTCGACGAGGCTGCCTCCTTGAACGCCAACCACCTCATCGTACCTGGTAGATGGTCCGTATGGGGCTTCTTCTCTTTTCCGGCGCAGGAATAGCACTGCGGCGTATTTTCGCTCGCCGTAGCTCTATGGACCTCATTGCCGCATCTCCAGCAGAACTTCGCTGGGTCAGGACCCCCGCAACCGGCTGCCATGTGGCCGAAGCATAGGTAGCGCCAGTAGCGTACCTTTTCCATCTTCTTATGTACGCGACAGGACACTCACCCCGCCTTCAGGTGTCCCGCATCTTTACCTCTCCCAACGGTCTTTTACCGAAGTGACATCTTACGGCCGCTTCGACCGCCTCAGAATCGGTAGTTGAATCGAGGTTCAAGACCTCGGCCTGGATGCGGGGCACGAGCTCGCGCACATTACCCACCTTACCAACCGCCTTCTTAATCGCTGCTGAGAACTCAGTTCTTCCTTTCGTTGCAGAACTGAACTCTACAAGAACATTTCCTTTGATATTCTGCCTGACCCCCCTCACTTTCACGCCAAGCGTGTCAAGCTTAACTTTCAGCTTGAGGTCGCTGGTTTGCAACTTTTTCTGCTTCCTAGTGGGAACAGATTTTTCTTCTCCTTTTTTGTTTGAGTCGACCTCGCGGTCGATGAAGCGTTTCCAGTCCTCGGCTTCTCGGTTTCAACGTCTTCTTCAGTCTGAGTCTTGCTGTGGCTTGTGTTTTTTGGTAGTAGCAGGGGAAACCTTGCATAGGCACCCATACGAGCAATCGTCCATCTCAGCAGTCAACTATTCAGATAGACGATTCTAGGTATGGGTACTGTCAGATTCTTACTGACTAAGACCCCCCCCCCCCCTTCTTCCAACACTTGTCTTCGGAATCCGCTTTCGCATTACTTCAAGGATATGGGGATAAGTCCTATAACCCATGCTTCGGCTTTCCGCTGTTTTGCCAACTTGGACTTTTCAGGTTTTTCCTTCTGGAGGCTTCCCTGAAAGAGTGGCCTCCCTAAAGGACAAGCACCTCATTGTTTCCGGACGATGCTCTGTCTGAGGCTTCTCAGCACGCGCATCAAAGAGGAAGCAATGCGGGGCGCTCACGCACTCCACAGACTTCTTGCCCTCCATGCCGCACGTCCGGCATGATTTTGTCCTGTTCGAACCTCCGCAATTCGCTGCCATGTGGCCAAAGCCCAGGCAGCAGGAACACCGTTGAAACGTATGCCTTCAGATGGCCTCTAAAGGCCCTCTTCGTCAGATTGATCTTAACATCACCAATGTCCACATCGCCGAAGTGACTTTGGGCAGCCTTCTTCATATCTTGGACGTCCGTTGCTGAGTCGATGCCAAGGAGCTCGACTTAAGTACGTGGGACGAGCTCCCGTACCGAAATTTCACCTTATACGACCTCCTTAATAGCAGACTAAAGCTTTGTCCTGCCGTCTGCAGAAGGCGCCACCTCAATAAGAATCTCCCCTTTCGTCTTCTCCCTGACTCTCCTGATTTCGACACCAAGGGTGTCAGGGTTAACCTTCTTTTTGAGATCTTTTAGGATCTGAGCGTAGGTCAACCTTTCGGCCGGCTTTACAAGAACCACCTTGGGTCGACCTCGCATCTGCGTCTTTTCCTGCTTTCTTCTGATGTTGGCGGCAGGTTGCAATACGGCGGCAGGTCTTGCTTGGGTTCGACGTCGGGACCACAGGGACATTTTTCATCTTCTGTTTCTTTGTTCTTGGCTTCGAACAGCTAGCCTCGACGGGACTCAGAGAGGGCTCCCTTTGTAGCTTCCCATATTGGTGAAGGGGAGTTTCCTCAGACTAGTGTTAGCCTTCGCCTTCACCATCGCCTTGCGTGTCGTTTCCCTTGCTCAAAAAAGAACAAGGGATTCCCGCGGGATGTAGTCTTATCACCAAATCAGCCCGGAGCGTATAATCATGAAGATTGCATATTATTTCCTCCAGCTTATCCAATCCTTCCTTCACACGCAAGTCCATGTTGCGCCGTCCCAGGACGAAGGTCCTTATATCATCTATGACGGACCCTAACTGCCGTACGCTCTCCCTTGCCTTCTGTAGGTTTTCTTTGACGCAGGCAAAGTCTATCCTACTCTCCGACTTTTGGTTCCAATCTGGATCATACACTACGTCCAGTAGACCTCTAAACTCTTCACATATGCTCCGGTTAATTTTGTCTTGATTATTCGCCATATTCTTCCCACGAGTAGCCAGGGCAGTAAAGGTCCACACCCGCAGAGCCCAGCATGCGGGGGTAAAGTGTATATACTGTAGGAGGTGACCTGGTATCTTAGAGACACCGTTTGAGACACCATTCAGACTGAAAAGAACTACTGGGATAGCTAGTACCCGTAGTAGTCGGCACTGAAGTCCGCTACGACAAACTTCCAGTCGTGGCGCCAAATCCAGCTAATTAGCGCCTGAGCTATGAGAAGGATAGAAGAGGAATGGGCCGAGAGCACGCTGAGACTCGTTCTCTTTTCCGTTGGGGTTTCCGAGGCAATAAGTCGCATAGTCGAAGCCAGACCATTATAAATTTTTTCGAAAACTCTATTTTATTGTCCTTACCGGATTATTGTTTTGCGGAGTCCCAAGGCCTTTTTTAGGAAACGAACAGGGAATATTGGGCCGCTTATCGATAAGACTCAATACATATATGTTTATATATGATTGTAGAGTTTTGGATTCGTGGTATGGATTTATTGTGGTTTTAGCTTCCTTTGGGAAATATTTTTGATGACATGTGATCGGAACGTAGTTCGGGGGCCAGTGGAAAGCTCTTTTCATATTTGATTTTGATGCGATGCGGAAACACGTATGATCAGTGTCAAAACTTTATAATTTTTTCTAAAAAAAGTCTAATTTGACTTGACTATTATTTTGTTGCTGAAAATTGGTTTTTATTTTCCTTAAAAATTTACCGTTTTCAGTAAAAAATGCATGTTTTTTTTTTGTATAAAATTATTATTTTTGTTTGAAAATGCATCCATTATGGTTTCGGTAGAATTTTTCCTTATTCGAAAATGCATCCTTTTAAAAAAAGTTTTTCTTTAAAACTATTTTTTTAATTGATTCTTTTAAATGTTAAATTTCTATTTCGGTAGAAAATAATTGGTTTGAACATTAAATTATTTACTTTAAAATTAATTTTTTTGCTTGAAAATTTTAACATGTTATTCAAAGTTTGTTTTCTTTTTTGGGGCAATAATTATTATTTTTACTGAAAATTAATTTCTTTCGTTAAAAATCGAACTATTTTATTGAGAATTCCATTTTTTATGCAGAATTTTAACAACTCCATTTTTGGTTGATTCTTTAGTGGAAAATTCATCTACTTTTGGTACCAAATTATTTTTGTCCTAGGTATATTTACGTACAGTAGATATTTTCCTCTTCGCAATGAGAGTAAGGATTCGCTTGCATGTATTTCTCCAACATGGGAAAGAGGTGGGGGCCGAAAAATCCCTTGTTCTGGAAACGGTGGCTGTCATCGGACTGTAGATCTAGAATATGTGAACCAGAGAGTCTGCATCGAAAGTTGTACCTGCTGTGAGGAACTGGCGGACTCTAGTCTGTGAGACCTAAACTAAGGAGCGATTCTTCCAGTGGGTAATATCAAAGCCTCTTGGAATATTCCAGGCCTAAGTTCTAATGCTCCTAAGTCATGACCTGATCGCCATGTCAAGGGCTGAATGGCACCAGGATTAACAAATTCTTGAACACCACGATTAGCATCCCCCTCTCCAGTCGAGGCGGAAACGTCAAAGTCCAAAAGAAGGTGTTTTAACGGTGACTTTGGGATGCCAGGTAGAATCCCATATAATGTAGACCCGCCCCCTGTTAGCGGGGATCTGCACAGGATATTCTTAGTTCCTTAGCTACTCTTTGGACTGAAATGGGTGAAATATAAAAATTTGACCAAAATTATTAGGGCTCCATTCCGGAGCCTGACTCTAACCCACCGCCAAAGGAACACAGCTCCTCAGGGGGCATCCTACCAGAAGCGATGTAGATATCTAACACCAATGGCAACAATCAAGTTTCTGTGGTGGAAAAAAAGTTAATTGGGATCTCCGTAAGGAGGAAAAACCGTACCGTTGGTCAGAGAAGAAAAGTCCGATTAGTGCGTCTCACACAGCAGCCGTAGCTCCTCACAAGAGATTATGGATGCACAAACGTCATCTGTTGCAACTCATCAGGCTCATTATACAAGCAAGAAGAGGAATGATTCGAAAGCTGCTCCCTCGAGCAGGGGTCGTAATGCCGGACGACTCTCTAAACACAGGGCCTTACTTTCGCGCAGCAGGCTAACAGCGCCCTAGTAAGATTTGTCGTTGCGTCGGGCTATTCTGCGGCCTTTACACATCGCAAAGAAGCATAAGATGTTCAGGAAGGAAATCCCTAAAGCAATTGATGCGCTACCCCGCGAGGGGCACGCCCTCTGATTCAACGACATATTCATTAATTTGGGTCCATCGAAACGGAGGTCGCAGACATATAGTCGCAGGACTGGCTAGTCAAGATATCACCAGCGATGGCTGTTATAGGGTGCCTTAGATTTCAGAACCCTACTCTACAAACCGATTGTTGGAAGGTATATTTCAACAGACAGGGAGGCTGACTAAAGGGGCGTGCTACTTGTAAATCGGAGTTGTCAGCATGACTGCTGGGAACGTTAGGCGATTAGCAGGAATGCCTCTGGGGTTTATATATGATGGGTTCATGCAAAAGTTATGCGCCATGACAAAAACTGCGTTGGTTAGTGATCGCGCATCTCCGCTCTTGACCGTTCATGAATAGAGATTCTGGATGTTACTTTTTTCCATATATCTGGTCAAGCGGTTTTGATTACTGCATTGTCTGACTGTGTACATGTTCTTTCACTTACTAATTAGGTTGTACATTAATAGTTGACTACTATAGGTTTTAAAAATGTTGACCTCTCTATAAAAGTTTGAATATGTCAGTGAAAAAAATCGCTTAAGAACGTAACAAACTTCACTGTAAACATACTTTTATTGCCAACAAATTTTCTGTTCATGACACCGTCATTCATTAATTATGAATAAAGTTACAGTTTGGCGAAGGTATAAAAACATAGTGAACCGTGTAAATTTTGCTATATTTTTGTTATATTAAGTTGAAAAATCATTATAAACGAGGCGAACAAAATCAGGGGAATTCCGTGACATTTTCTGTAAATATAGATGACATAAAAATTTTTAAATTTAAATAATTTTAGGTTATAGAGTTAATTATGATGATAGAATGCTCAGTCAAAGGTTGAGAGAAGTAAAAAATTCTAGTTATAAAATGACATGCGAAATAAAGTTTCAAAATTATTAAATGATTGTTTATTAGCAATCATTTTTTCTACGTTTTTTATGTCTCTTGAGGGTTGCGAGTATAACTGATTCAGGCAATATACCGAGTCGTAACTGTCCGCTCCAGTGATCCCATTCAGTCCAAATTCAGTAACTGTCACTAATACTGATGACTCTTTTTATGCATCCAAGAAAAACAATAGATAGAAATAATAATTGCTAATAGACAATTATTTAATAATTTTAAAACTTTATTTCGTATGTCATTGTAATTATATCTTCACAGTGAAGTTAGTTACGTTTCTAAACGATTTTTTGCATTGACTTATTCGTACTTTAGTAGAAGGGTTAACCTTTTTCAAACCTATAGTAATGTGTGGAATACACCATTAGAATTATTACTTTAGTTTAAGCACACGTATGTACTTAAGTTAAATAAATATGGATTTGAATTTGAAATTGTTATCGTTTAAATTGTTATGATTATGAGTACATCCATGTGAGAGTAGATATTATTATAATGATCTTTTAATGGTGGAATCTGGAATTAGCTTCATTCATTGCCCGAGCTTCATTAAGTTATTAATATTCCCTAAGTTCGTATCCCTCCATGGTAACACACTTTAAATACCTTTTGTCTTTTATGTTACCAGTCGTAGCACAGTTACCACAGTTAGAGTTAAGCACAGAGAAAAGCGGTAATGCACTTGCTTATAGCTAATGGCGTTAGCTTGTTTTATGCGACTTAAGGTAGATTGCGCTTACTTAGGCGTTAAATCCAATTTTACAAGAGTTAGGGGTGTCACAAGGGCATTATACCCAGGGATCAGGGCCGCATTAAGGCGAAGGCGACCGCCTGCGCCGCTAAAAGCTCTGCCTTCAAACGTAGAGCGACGTGAGCGCCAAAATAGGGCACCAAACGAAGGTGCCAAGCGAGCTCTTGAGTTGGTGTACGTGCTTCCCCACAAAGTATGGTGGGAGTTAGCATCGCGCCCCAGCAGAAGAGGAAGACCTCTTACCTAGCAATATTCAACCAGTACATGTACCTCTACACTTGGATTGGTATCGCTGTCATATAGAAAATAAGTCGATCCCATGATTAGCCTTACTATGCTTTTAGGCTCCGTGACTATCACCATTAGGTCTTAAGAAAATATCTCAATCTATGCCTCGCAGCCATGCCCCTCTCCAAAACTGCAGAGTGTAGCCAATCCTTAGCCGCTGAATCAGCTGCCACAATTACAAAGACCCCTCCCCTGCAGAGGGTGGTCTTGATTTTTCGCCATTGATCTGGGGGACAGTCTTTCGAGCGTCCTCCAAGTAGCCTCGCTGAAAAGCTCATATTGCTCTGTAGTGAGTAGCGATTCCGGGTTGCTCGTATCCGTCACCCCCATCGACTCCCTGTTCGTCGACTGCTGAACCGCCTTGTGCCTCTTCACAGGGTTCGCCCCCCACCCCGGTGGGGTGGCTTCTGAGCCCCTTCCTCGCTTCTGAGCTTCAGTGGTGGGTGTCGGTGTTATGGTCGCTGATGTTCCAGGTATCACAGCTGCTCCACTAGACTGCTGCGCTTATCTCTCCATTCTCCTTTTTAGGGAACCGTTGATGAGTTTCTTCCTATTGGGGGACTCATTAACCGCTCCTGTTTCCATAGCCTCAGTCAGAGGGACCGTCCCATGGATTGTCCCATGTGAAAATAGCCTTATAGCTTTGTGCAAAATCAGCTGTTATAAATCAGGTCAAATTCATTGTTAGCTCATACAAACATAGGTGTAACCGATAAGCATCAGTCTCCACACACAATGCTCGAGTTGTGGACGTTAAATCGCTTTATTTTTTGGCGTAAAGTGCAGAAGGTATAAGAGCTGTGTACCTGGGCTTTCTGTTTCAGAGGAATGTGGGATTGAATGTTCATATAAAAGAAAGAGGCTCAAGTTGACGCTGGCGATCATGGGGGCAAAAATCGGCATTTCTCACAAAAAGCGATGTACGCATTGCAATATAGGAAATGTTGGAAGTTAAAAAAATTAGTTGTTTTTTAAATGTGGAGACTGTATTTAAAGCTTTTTTATGGCCTTCCCTAGTTATTAGGCAAAATTTTGAAAAAATTATAAGATATGCCGTCTGGATCTGGTCACTTCGAAAATTTACAAATCTGGCCCTTGCCCTAAATATTAGTATTATTAAACCCAATGCTTGGCCGCTAACACTTTCGGAAAGAAAGACTTTCGACCGTTCTCCTAATGCTACGCTGCCAGCATTATCCCTGTTAGGGAAGGCTTTGTGGCGCGTCTGCATACTGGTGCCAGAAACACTCAGAGCTTCAGTAAGTTTCGCATCAGTCATTGCGATATAAGGGGGAACGCTTCCTCGACTGCTACATGAGCAAGCTAAAGACGAAGATAAGGACACGATAGTGAGACCAATCGCGGAAAACAAGCACCTTCTGAAACATGATAGTGATTTTAGGACAAGGAGGAAAATTTCCATACAGTTTCATACTAAACCCCAAGATCTGGCTGAAATGGATGCCTTCCTTCGGGAGGATGTCTCGGAGGAGTCCGACCTCTGGACCATCAATTGTTCATTTAAAGGTGCTGCGAAAACTTTGGCTGATTTAAATCGAAAGCTAAAACAGACGATGGATCAAAAGACTAAAAAACGCATGCATCAACTGAACAATAAGGTTGGATGGAAAGCCAAATGAATTCCATGTTTAGTGTGTGATTGACTACATAATATCTGGCAGATCGTTTAGGGAAAATGTTGGAAAGTTCGCCCAAGAACTGAGGATCTTCAATCACCCACTGAACAAGTCAAAGGTGCTGACAATCAAGCGATATATTGTCGACAAAATGTGGATGTTATGTGATGCAAGGAGGAGAATACAAAAGAGGGAGAAATGGATTAGGGAGAATCAACACTTCCTTGCTGACCCGTCGCGCCTCTTCAGCGTTCCCCCTGTATCTGTCAAAAATCCACACAAGCTCAGCAAGGTAGAGACAAGCATCTTGTTAGGAGGATTTTGTCTTCAAATCTGTTGGCGTTGAACGCGGTATCTGCGCCTAACATGCTTGGCGTCCCGGTTCTACTGTACTCGTTTGGGGTGGTTTAATAGAAGAAAGACTAGATTAAGACCCTTGAAATCGCCACACGTAATATCATGCATATGCATAAGATGTTGCATATTAATTTAGCCTGTTCCGCGATGATACATTTCACACCGTCAAGGCGGGCGCGGACTTATGAATCTCCAGTGTCGTTAAAATCTAATTGTTCCTAATACAGCTTCTATAGTTGCAAATTGCAGGATCCTCTCCTAAAAACAGTCAGTAACCACGAGATCAAAATTAAGGAAAGTGCATTGCTCCATCTAGATGCTGCTTTTCTAAAAGCCGAATTAAAGAAAGCTAAGGTTGAAAATTTCCGCCAAGAGCTCCCTGACAAGAAAATGCAGGGAAACCTTTACATAAATTTAGAAGAACATTCCTTGTCGAAAAAGCCAACTTTTACTTCTCTCAAATCATCAGAGCCTAATTTAGGTACAGAGGGTTTCATTTCAGTGTGCCAGGTTGGCGTAATTTCTACCTTAGTATACCGAGACCGCATTTTATGTCAAGAAGTTCCCAGCGATAGCTGCGGAGCATGTCATGCACACTCTGAGTATCTACAACCAATACTATCTGGATGCTCCACCCTCGCGGGAACTACGTATCTCTAAAGACATAATGCGAACCTAAGATAAAGCGCTCTTTGTCCTCTTACGGTGTTGGTCGCAACGCTGCCCTGCCGAACGTCATTGTTCTAGACTTCAAGAAACTAACCATATTCGTGATCGAATTCTTGGCTCCGTCCGACTACAAGGTCGATGCAGAAAGCTGTTGTCCTTAGATCGCTTCGTCTCCTAAAGAAACACGAGGGCTTCGAAAACTTGTCCTTGTGATTTGATCAAGGCCTGTGACCACTCATTTTAGGGTCGTGAAACGTGACCCTAAGTGTGATTTACCGTTGTTCTACTGGGAGCCAGTGTCATTTTTAGATGACGGTAGCTGCCAGTAGGATAATGCGTTTGTTGTTTAACCCCTTTTTTTAATTATATATATATATATATATATATATTGCTATTTGGTATTTGCGCTATTTAAATTTAACCTAGCGATGATATATGTAGTGGATGAGTGGCCTCTATATGTTGTATTTAATTACTATAGTTTGGACCGGCAGGAAAAATTAACAGGCAAAAGCCATTTTCAATGTGAATGAAGATCATGCGAAATTCTGTAAATCTTAAAAACTGTTCTTTAAAAACTGCTTAACATAAAGTATGCAATTTTTTCCACGGTACGCAAGAACATTTTTTTTACATGGTCGTAAATTTGTTCTGGGGCCTCGAAAAAATCTGAGGCTTAGCACATAAGTATTGTTTTGATGATTGGCAAATGATTTAATTCGAAAGTGATTCGAAAATAATTTGTCTGTTATCTTCAGTGAGCTTCACTTAATATTTTAACTATTGACATATCGAAATGGACCGATAATGCTATGAGAAGAACGAAAATGGGCTCTAGAGAGAGAAAACATATGAGATGCAGATATATCTCTTTCTATTTTAGGACTGTGTCAAATGAATCGGGGGCCCCGGATATTGGCTTAATATTCTGTCCGTTTAATTTTTTTTGAAAAATTAATAACAATATATTATAAATTTGTAGTTATAATAAGTTGAATTTTTACAAACATTCATGAAAAATATCCTATTTCAGTTAGTCTATGAAAAGAACTAGATAACTTTAAATTCTTTTCGATATTAGATTGACAATGATACAATAATAATCCTTTTTTGAGATCAAAAATAATGTGAAATGTGTCACAATTTGTAAACAAAGTATCATACAATTTTTCAGTTACGAAAATTATGTTTAGTCTGAAATAAAAAAGTGTACAGGGAAAAATTACCGTTATTTTTTAACAAAAATTTCCAGTTTTCTAACCTTACATTTTAAAATAATAAAAAATAAACTTCAGCGTCTTTACAACGTTCACAAACTGCACAGGAAACCACCATTTTTAATATTTTTACGCTAAATAATAATTAAATAAATTCTGAATAATACAATAATCCATAAACGTCACATTACTGGGGTATTCGCGATACAAAGCACTGTCCTGTTCCTCCTCAAACTTCACTCAACGAAAATGCTCTCGACCAATCAGCTTTATCTAGAAAGAGACAGGTCTACATCTCATATGTCTTTTCTCTCTCAAGATGCCATTTCTCTTCTCCCCACAGCATCGTTATCGGTCCATTTCTATGTGTCGATAATTTTAACCTATTTTAAAATATCACTGATGAGTCTAAACTATAAAGGTTAAACCGAGTTAAACCGAATTATTTGATGTTTTTATGAAGAAAATTACTTCTGTTCAAATATCAAATAGATTCAAATGGAAAATATTCGGAATATTACTCATTGTAAGTATTAACATTTTTAGTTAATTATTTCTTTCAGAGGAAAATCTTTAATTTGTCCAAAGCTGCAAAATATTCGATTTTTTACGTTTCCTTTAAAAATAGTGTACAGTTTACAAATGAAATATGCATAATTTATAAAGTACTAATTAGCTCACTTGCTAGGAAACTAAAAAGGGGTATGCCTTGCATTAAATACCGAAAAGTTATTTAGTGTCAATTTTCGTTTATTTTGGTGTTCTAAACAACATACTAAATTTGTACAAAAATTAAATTTCGGCTCGCTCTGCCATCATGAAAGAAATGTTCAAAAAATCACTTTTTTGGAAATAACTTTTTTTGATGCATCGGAAACAAAAATAGTCACTTTTAAAATTTTAGAGAACTAGATTCTCTACAAATTTCATGCAAAACATTTTTGTGTATAGTGAATAGTTTCTGAGTTAAACCAGGGTGAAGTGAGGTGTATTTCCTAGAATTACGTATACTTTCTTTTTATGATCCCATAAAGTTCTAGTTATGATCAGTTCCAAGCAGCAGAACGAAGGATCCTGCTGTAGAAGTTCTTCTGAAATTCCCATTTGTATTTAATGCAATTGAAGTTCGTGGGAGAACGTCCCTCTAATCTTGGATGACTCAGATGATGTAGAAAGCGAGACTATTGTCGACGAATTGTTGAAGGTATCGTAGATGATGAAGGCTGATAATTAATGAGATAAGGATCAAGAAGTAAACACGGCAAGGGAGGAAGAAACTCATCAATTCGTGCAATCGAGGAAGAAATCGGCGAACCTGGACCATCAAGAACAACGGGCCGGAAGACGAGAATTGAATGAAAACCTAGAAATGATTGCAGAAGGATCGAACAGAGCGAGGAAATACATTTTGAAAAGATCAGAGATGGATTAAAGATGTGGACTAGACTTACTGGGAAACCACAATAAAAAAAAACGCACTATTCACTGTACCACAATGGTGGTGTTGAAACGAGTATAAACGAATATAATTATATAAGATTCAATTATTATGTATGAAAAGTGAATTATATATGTTTATATAGGAAGTGATCATAACTTTTACTTTATGGGATCATAAGGGCAGCGTATACGTGATTCTAGAAAATACACCTTACTTCACCCGGTCATAATTCTTAAAATATTGACTTTATGGGCAAATGTTTCAGACGAGATTTGTGGAGAATTTAGTCCTCTACAAGTATAAAAATAACTATTTTTAGTTTTCAATTCCTAGAAAAATTTAAATTATTTATTTTTTCATAGTTAACTCAAAGAGAAGATTTAAATAGATTTCAAAACATTTTAAAATACAGCAAAATCGCGATACTGTACAGGTTTTGAGTTTTCAATATATTTACAAACTTGTCACAGAAATAGTGTGGACAATTTTAATGTAATGTTTTTCATTTTGTAAACTTTTTTAATGTTAGAGAAACTTCAAGCCACTGTAAAAATATTTAGAATATTGGAATCATTTGAAGTTTTTAAAAGAATAAAAAACATTCTTTTTTTGACTTACTAACTATTAAAGAATATTAAAAAATATTTTTAACAATGTCTAAAAATGTGATAAAAATCTGGACAATGTATCAAATATTTTTGTAATTTCTTCTAAACTTCTGGACTGACTTAAGAGCAATAATTAAGAAATTTATTTTACGATTTTCTGGATTCTTTTTCCACCTATCTGAAATCTTCAAAAACCTTTTTAAATGTGCTGCACAATGTTAGGAATATGATATTTATACTTTAAAAAGAAACTGGTAATACTTATTTCCGGGTTCTCAAATCTCAATCGATTTCTAAGTTAAATTAAACTGTTCCAAAACTTTTAATGAGTAAATTGTTCGTTGAAGTTTGTAATCTGTATTAAAAACTATTTTTTCCCTTAAATCGAAAAACATTTTCACGTCTGAAAGTGAGCAAGTACTTTGCTTAATAAAGATATTTTTGTCAGTGCTAGATTGTACTATTTTATTTTAATATGTAGATTATTATTGGAAGTTATTTTTTATTGCTAATCTTATAAAATTTTCTGCTTTAGAAGTTCTTCGATTTACTTAACAAAAGCGTTTTATTGAAAACAGCAGATTAATTTAATCAATTATTGTATAAAAGTATAACTGAAGGGTAGCAGTACACGCTTGACTGAATACACCCTCTCTATCGGTCCCATGGCTTCTCTTCACTCCAATAGGAGGAAGCCATCAATTCTAGGAACGCACAAAGAAGTTTACGGAAATCCAGGTTCTAATATAAACATTGTGGTAAAATTACTTCTTTGAAATATCATTTCATTGTCATTCACAAGTTTTAATAAGATTTTAGGTTAAAACTGAACATAGTGATAATTAAGAAGAATTATTGTTATTTCTTGAAATTATTATCAATAAACTTCAACAAAATATTTACGTAAAGACTTTTAGCAAAAATATGTCTGTAATCATATTTTCATATTGCTATCTTAAACTTAGATCGTACCAAATCTTGGGAAAAAGTTTTTATTTTTGAAAAAATCTCATGCTGATTTTCCATCGAACATCCATACTCTCATTATCCAGTCGTCCTTGACCCTTCTTTTACGTATATTCCATACTTGTCCCATTACTTTTCTAATTCTTCTCAATCTTATTCTTACTTAAAGCGTAGTTCTACTAGCACTACGTCATCTGCATATGCGAGTGAATACACTTTATCTTTTTTTAATGTTGCCAACAGAACTTTGCTTTCTCCTATCTTCACACATATCCTAGTCTCCACAATTATTTCTCTTCTTTTCTTTATTAAACCTTCCTCTACTCTTCTCTCTTGAATGGCTTTACATAATATCCTCATGTTCACCAAAACAAATGCTGCTTTAAAATCCAGTAACAGTGCAACTAGTTTCCCTTTCTTACGCCCTAGGTTCCTATGGATTAGAGGGTTGAATCGTAGATGTTCTCTGTGATCACCCCTATTCTTCCATTTTTCTGTGGTTTATTCAACCAAGCCACGTTCTTTCTCTTTCTCCGGTTAAGTTTCAGTTTTTACATTTTATATTTTCTCCATTTTTTACATTCTCATTCATCCTTTCTTTACTTTTTTTATTTTTCTCCATGATATAGGCTTCCCTCATGGTTGTTCTCGAGGGATGCTCGTAGTTTTCCCGACCCCAATGTTAGCAACTTTTTTCAGGCAAAAGCTCCGCACATTTCTCTAAATTTGTTGATATTACGTGTGCTTGTATTAAAGACATATTTGGATGATAAATTGTCGATAGTTGAATTTTCCTATAGAATTATTCACGTGAGCCACTGACAAAGGCCAACCTTTCGAAGAGGGCTAAACGGGGCTTTTTCTACATATTTTTCTATTTTTCCTAAAATTGAATCAACTATCTGCTGTGATCTGCAATTGATCATCCTTGCATAGAATAGTTGATTGAATTGATAATTGTTTAACACCTATAGTATTAAATAACTAATCAAACACGATAACTAAATGAAAAAATGAATATATAATTTAGTTTTCGAAATCACTAAATAAACCAATTCTAATAATGATATCCTTGGATTGCAGTATTTGAACGAGCTAGAGCAGTAGCGCCTTGCGTAATCTTCTTTGATGAATTGGATTCTTTGGCACCGAATCGAGGTAAAAATGGAGATAGTGGTGGAGTCATTGACCGAGTAGTGTCTCAGCTCTTATCAGAAATGGATGGACTGGAAAGTTCAAAAAACATTTTTATTATTGCTGCCACGAATAGGCCCGACCTCATCGATCCAGCTTTGCTAAGACTCGGAAGATTTGACAAAATGTTGTATGTTGGAATTTATTCCGATAATGATTCGCAAGTTTGCGTCTTGAAAGCTCTAACACGACAGTTCATAATGAAGAAGGAGGAACAGGAGTTGAAAGATCTAGTGAAAGAACTACCGTCAAATTTAACAGGCGCTGATTTATATTCAGTGTGTTCTAACGCTTGGCTACTAGCAGTACGTAAATGCATTAATGAATCATGTACTACTGATGATGGAATGACAAAAATAGAACCAACCAAACTTCTTACTGAGAAGGTAATAGTCGTAACAGTTGAAGACTTTACTAGTGCTGCTCGAGAATTAATACCATCTGTCAGTGTGGATGAATTACAGCGCTATGGAAAATTAAGCAACGAACTGTCTATGAGATAGCGGTTATATGTGGAATTTTTAACGGGATGTTAATGAAATTTGTATCGCACGTATGAGGAAAACACTAAAAAATAAATTGAATTAAAGTTTAACGCAAATTAAGAGTTATTATTAACTTTTATTATTTGTGAGTTTAAAAATTCTTTTCAAATAATTGGAAATTTGTGCATGTTTAACGTATGCACCCATTTTTAATTTTTAAGCGATTACGCAGAACGAAAGTGTAGAGTATAGTAGTAAAAGTAAATGAAAGAAAGCACATGTTCACAAATGCACCACCCAGGTTGAGGTTTTATGGTTTTGCAGTTAACCTTTTATCTCTTGACTGTTTATAAAAAAAATTGAAAAAGGCATGTGGTTTGATTGATTTTGCAGTTTGATTAATTTGCTGTAGTGGACGTGTTTTCTGCTTTTGCGATACTTGTTAGAACAATGAGTTTTCACAAAGTCCAATTTCACAAAAGATGAATCAGAAATGCTCATCGAAGGCGTCGAAAACTGCAGCACAATTTGCGTACTAATTTCTCTGCCTCGCACTTATATGCATTTTCTTATAGGTTTTAAGTCGAGAATCGATCATTTTGAAAACGGTGAGATTTCAAAAATATTCACTAATTTTTCAGTCATTTTTACAGGGTTCTAGCAAGTCTTACGATGCGCCCCTGAAATTGATGCCCTGTGTAGTGGTATCGCTGATATTCGCTTTTTGATAGAAAAAACCTCAAGCACACGCTATAAATAAAGCATTGTATCACAGTTTAACTACAAGTCCACATACTCATATTTTTCGAATACAATCAGCTAAATTTTACTAATTTTCAAGCAAAATTATTTATCTCAGAATAACACGCAATCATATAATTTTCATTGCATAAAATCGTATGATGCAATCATAACTCAACAAGCATGCCTTAGTCATGAAAATTCATTTTTTTGTGCAGAAACAATTTTACATGAGTATATATCATTGCACCTTTTCGTATTTTCAACAATAGCATAATATTTTCAAATAAGTACACCATTTTCCTCCAATAATACTGAATTTTTATAAACGTTAGGTATTTATTATGAAGTCTACATTAACCCGAAAAAAACTGTAAGCTCCTTCAGGTTCGAACATGTATTTTCTTTGCAACACGCAGAATAAAGTGTGATAAAATTATTTTCTTATCGTAACTAATTCTTTGACGTATTTGATTTTTTTTTAAATCACGCGGTTTCGTTGATCAAAAGCATTTTGATCATTTTGTGCATCAGAATAATGTTCTTGTGACTGTACGTATTTCTGGGGACCAGAAGTCTATATCGTAGTCTCTAGTTGGTATTTCTATTCACGAAGGTTCTGCTTCTTGATTGATTGATTTCATTTTGTATTGTTATTTTGCAAATTAGGTCATTTCATACTATTTTTCAAATATGAGTTGTTTCCTCCCACTCCAATATTTGTGATTAGTCGTTCCTTTCATATTGCACCTGAAGAGTGATTAGTCGACTCGAAATCGTTATGAAATCCATTCAGATTCAATGTCTAAAATACGCAAATTCATAAAACAATTATTCCACAATTATTCGAAATCAATCTGCTCAATTTGCTCTGAAACTTATCTGGATAAATCCGAAAGTTGTACGAAAATATTCAGTAATATGTCTGGTTCAATCCAAAATTCATCCGGAAATTAAGAACCTGAAATAATTTGCGTTAAAGTATAAATGAAAATCAGTCTAATCTAATATAAAATTTGTCCGAAATCCGGAACAAGTCTGAAATAACCTGAAATTAGTCCGGGAGGAAAGTTTATTATCTACTAAAATGAAAGTGCTAATGGGAAAAAGTCCGGTTTAATCTGGAACTTGTTCGGGTGAAAATACGGAATCCGAAACAAGTCCAATAGAATTAAAGTACTAATGCAAAGAAGTCAGGTTAAATGCGGAACGTTTCCGGACAAAATACGGAATCCAAAACAACTCCGAATCAATATGAAATTGGTGCATGAGAAAAATTTGTTATCCACTATATGTACTAATGGAAAAAAGTTCGGTTCATTGCGGAATTTCTCCCGCTAAAAACACGGAATCCAGCATTATTTACTGGATTTCAAATGCTAATTCAATGTCCGTCACCATAACCCACTCTCCACTACACCTTGCACGATCTGCACCTTCGCATTTCACTGACAGGTGGCCGTACAGACCCTACAGGAGAACCACCACACCTTCAGGTGTCCTGTTCGAGTCAGCCTTGTGGCTAACTCTGTACTAAGCTCCACAAAGGCCTTCAGCGTTCCCCTGAAGGCCTTTTTAGTCTGGTTCACTTTGATCACTCCCAGCTGATTCTCCTCGAAGTGTGTCTTCAGGGCATCCCTAATCTCCTCTTCCTCCGTCGTTTCGTCTAAATCGAAGATCTGAACTTCAGTGCGGGGTACGTGCTGACGCACGTTTCCCGCTTCTCCGACTAATTCCTAAATGAGGACGACACCTCACTTTTTCTGCATTAAACCCTTTATTTGGACACTAAGCGTGACGGGCTTTATCTTTGTTTTCAGGTACTTAAGAACCTGCGCATAGCTTTGCCCCTGTGCTGGTTTCACCAGTACGTCTTCTGGTCGAGCGCGTCTTGGGGCCTTCTTTTTCTTTGCCTGCTTAAGGAGAGATTCCACCCTCTGCTCTTTCATCTCTTTTGCTGGTGTCCCCGCTCCAACGATGCGAGTCATCTGCTTCTTAACCGATGTTCTTGGGGCTGTACTCTCTTGGGAACTCAGATTTGGCTCTCGCCCTATTCCCAGGTGCAAAAGATGCCCTCGTCTGAGTGCTCTTTCGAGCCGTATCCTTCACGCCTGCAGTTTTCTTAGCTTAAATCACTCTTTTCTTAGTAAAACACTCACCAATCGGGTATTCGAAGCTGTTAAACCAGCCTTCTACAGATTCTTCGTTCCTCTTCATCTAGTCTATCACCGCGAGTGCGTTCTCCAGCCCCGTTGTTATCTGCTTATGCATGGATCCTTTCGAGTCACAGAAGAATAGGGGAATCCTGCAGATCCAACATAGCGCTCCCTTCGGCCAACTCCAACTCCTCGTTACGATTACTTTCTAGATAGATTTGTTTATTTGACTAAACTTAATCCTACGAGTAGCTAGAGAAGTAAAAGTTTACCCCCGCATAGCCCTGCATGCGGGGTAAGGTCTGACTACTCTAGGAGGCGACCTCGTATCCTAGAGATGGAACAACATACCCTGGTGCCATTCAGTCCTCGGCACGGTTGTTAACACCTTGACTTGGGTGGTTTCCTTCTCGGTGTATCCTTCATCCACCCTGTTTGACCGGCGGGACCTATTTAATTTCAGCCCACTCAGCGCCACGAATGGGTTACAGACAACACAAACAAACAAACCTCGATCCTACAACCCCCAGGCCCAAAAGCCCTAAGCCTAAAAAGCTTAATCCTACAAATCCTAAGCCCACATACCTTAATTCTACAAACTTCAAGTCTAAAAATTAGGAGCCAACAAACCTCAAGCCTACAAACTCCAAGTACACACACTACAAGCCTGCAAACCCTAATCCCATAAACCTTAAGCCTATAAATGTCAAACTCACAAATCTACGAAACTGCAACTCCCAAAACTCAAATTTAGAGTTGGTTTTGACATCTTGAGATGAAGGTTAAGAGATTTCAGTGGGTAAATCTGGAAAACCTGAAGAGTTTGTATATGCGCTCTGTGCTGGAGAAACGCTTTAAACTCAGTTGAAGTGCTTTCAGCGTTACCCATTCTGAACCACTTGGAGGTATTACTTATTTCAGAATTTACCCGTAATAGAAACGGGGGCGCTAACGCCAAGTTTATATGACGCATAAAGTATGATTTCATAACTTGAAGGTTCACGCGAAATCATAGGCAGATAGATGTCTTTGCAATGCCTGCAATGTCTTGCAAGGTGGCATGGTAAAGGAGACAAGGTAAACCTACTTGTGAACAAAATGAATTCTAAAAAAGATTAAACGCAAATATAAATCTAGTACTAAGACTAGTCATAACCTATATACAAACTTAAGAAAAGTTGCCCCAAATGATAAGTATGGAAGAGTCAGAAAATCAAGAAAGCAGAGAAGATGATCTAAAGGAAGGTTCGCATCGGATGGGGAACTTTTAAAAAAGAATACATCAACCAAGAAGAACTAAGCGATTTAATTCGAGATCTAGGTCTGTCTAAGGAATGTACAGAACTCGTAGCATCAAGACTGAAAGAAAAACATTGTTTAGCGACTTATAAGGCTAACGAGTGGCGACTATTCATAGATTCGTCTACAAGAAGTTTAAAAGGTGTTTTGTGCATAATGGTAATAAATATGCACCTCTTCCAGTTGCATACTCTGTTATACATGGCGAAAAATAAGAGACTCTTCAGTTTCTTCTCAACAAATTTAATTACAATAGTAACAAATGACAGATGTGTAGAGATTCGAAAATCCAAACAATAATACTGGGACTACCGAGTGGATTTGCAAAACAACAGTGTTTTATATGCGAATGGGATATCCGAGCTTGTGAGCAGCCAAGAATAGTGTTCTTACCATCATTATATATAAAACTCGGCCTAATGAAACAATTTGTTAAGGCAATGAGAAAAACCGAAAATAATGGTAATAAGTATGTTTTTAAGAAGTTTCCTAAACTTTCCGATGCTAAAATAAAAGAGGGATTATTTAACGGTCTGCAAATTAGAGCTCTGCTAAACGATGGTAAATTTAAGCGAAGAATGACAAGCGATGAAAAAGGAGCATGGCAAAGCTTTTGGCAAGTTTGCTCCAACTTTTTAGGAAATCATAAATACCCTAGCTTCAAACAAATAGTTGCTAAATTGATTGAAATTTTTGAAAATTTAAGGTGTTTGATGAATGTAAAGATCCATTTTTTGGATTCTCATATCGATTGGTTCCCTGATAATTCAGGTGATATGACTGAAGAGCAAGGAAATAGGTTCCATTAGAACTTTAAAGACATGGAGCATATATATCACGGTGTATAGGATACTCACATAATGCCTGACTATTGCTGGTGCCTAAAAAGAGATATGAAGACCATTCATAAACGAAAGAGTATTCGAAGATTATTTGAGGCAAAAAAGAAGCGTTCATCAGAAAAAAATAAGTCGTTTTAAACAAGCATCACAAACCTGGCGTTGGCGCCCCCGTCTCTGTGGCGGGTAAGTTCTGAAAGAAAGGGTACCTCGACGTGGTTTAGAATGGGTAACGCTCATAAAAACTCTTCGGGTCTTTCAATTTTGACCATTAAAATCTCTTAATCTTTATCTCAAGATGTCCACTTAAACCTAAAAGAAACTTGATTTAGTTGCTTAGCGATGAATTTTGTAGGTTTGACCATGAACTGACCTAGATATTGACCTGATGGCGTCAAACGGAAACGGGATTCGTATTCAGCGACCACTTACACCTAAAGGTACCCTGCTTTAGTTGATTTGCGATGAATTTTGTAGATGTGACCTTGAACTGACCTTGATACTGACCTGATGGTGTCAAACGGACACCGGATTTGCATTAAGCGACCACTTAAACCTAAAGTTACCCTAATTTAGTTAGTTAGCGATGAGTTTTGTATGTTAGACCTGGAAACTGACCTTCATCCTGACCTGATGGCGTCAAACGGACACGGGATGAGAATTCAGCGACCTCAAAAACATAAGGTATACCTAGTCCCTCTTATGTTGCAGGCTTAGGGGGTTTGTGGTCCTGTATAAATAACCAAGTAATAATCGACGTAGCGCTTGCGCTGTAGCAGGTCTCCCAGAGGTACAGACCCCTCCAGTACTCAATATTTTCAGATATCATCCGCCGTATTTTAATTAATGCTTTTATCAGTCACTTTCGGCTTTTGTCTTTGTGGCCCATCAAATTCTCTTTGACCAAGTAAATACAGTACTTGACTAGAGGCGCCTGCTTATTGCTGTTTGTGTGTATCGCCAACCACTAAACGCACTTTTTGATCCCGGGTTATCCTGAACACAGCAAGCAAGCCATACCAAGATATTATGTATCCTAACGGAGTTATTTAGGAAACTGCTGGACAAGCCACTTTAGCACTTAAGTCTCTAGGTGTAAGACAAGTTTTGCAGATTCGTACAGCGCCAATTTTCGACTGTGAAACTTCGTTTGGTGACAAATTTGCGGTATTATTTTATTTTTATGTTAGATATAAACCACGAATTTGGAGATTAGGTAATAGCATTGGGCCAAGATATCAGGGTCAAGAAGTTCCCAATAGCGTACCCAATGAGAAAGATTAGCGCTATTTCTTAAAAAGTTATCTGCTTTTCGTGTGCCCGGCAAGGGGCTTTACCACTATAATCTTATGCCTTTTCTTTTATCGGGAGGTCCGGCAACGTTTTAGCGTTTTCTGGACGCCTGTTAACTATGGAATTTGAGCCCTATGCCTTCGCGTACATGGAGGATATAATTGTAGTGAGTGAAACTTTTGAAGGGCACATCCGCTGGTTGGAGCGAGTTCTGGATGTAGTTATAAATGCCGGGCTTACTGCCAATTTAAATAAGAGCGAGTTCGGTTTTAGTCAGGTATCTTATCTCGATAACCTGTTGGATACAACGGGAATGCACCTAGGCTCCGAAAAGATTCAGCCGATAACATCTTATCCGGCTACTAAAGAAAAGCCAAAGGTTTCATGGTGGGTGATGATTAAAAAGGGGCTTTCCAGGAGTTAAAATCATCTCTAATAACCATTCCACGTTATGCAGGCTAGACTTTAGTCTGCCGTTCCGTCTGCAAATGAACGCCAATGTTACAGGTTTAGGTGCCGTTCTCATCCAGATACAAGATGGCGTAAAACATGTCATAGCCTTTTCTGGAAGGTCTATGCCAGGCGCTAGGAAAAACTATACCGTGACAGAACAGGAATATTTGGCGATGGTATGACCGGTACAACCTCAAAGATACCACTCTCATAAGGAGAAGATGGGCCCTTAAATTGTTGCAATACCATTTTGAGGTTGAGCACAGAAAAGGCGCCCTTCTCTATGTACCAGATGATCTCTCACGTATGTCTGAGCTGGAAAAAGAGATAGTATATGCCACTGGAGAGACTGAAGATGTTTGGTACACCCGAAGGACGAAGTTGGTCCAGAAGATGCCGTTTCAGTTTCCTGACTGAAAGTTAGAGAGTATTCGATTCTATTGACATCGCCCTGACGATTTCACTGGTCCATTGCTGCATGATTTGGAGGCCAGGAAATTGTTTTTACGTTTGGAGCTTCATGATAAAGCGATTAGTGAAGCACACGATACCACGAGTCTCATTTTATTACTATTGGTCCGGTAGGTCTGATGTGCAAAAAGGTAATCGAGCAAAATCGGTTGGTGGTAGTGGCGGATATGATGGACGCGTTGCCACCCAATCGCTCTGGTTATCAGTATGTATTAGTCTTCCAAGACATGTTTAACAATGCCATTAATGTTTAAAAGTCGTTAGAGGAAACGCTCATTTTTAGATGGGGTACTCCTGAAGTACGGTTCACTGTCAATCGACCAAGTTTGTGAACAAGTTAATTTTAGAGGCCGCGTGAGAATTGGGAATTGAGCACTCGACTACCTCACTGTATCATGCGCTAGCTAATACGATAGAGCAGGTGAATCGAGTGCTTAAGACCCTGATATGATCCTTCATAAAAGGTGATCATCAGAGTTGGGATAAGCGATTGCCAGCTCTTATAGGTTAAGTTGCGCATCATCTGAATATAGCGTCGGATTGTCAGGCAAAGTATGAGAATCGCCGTGTTTGGGAGATTTGCTACCAATAAGGAGATATTGTCTGGCATAGAACTCACACTTTGTCCTCAGCTGTTGATTGTGTCGCTAGGAAGCTACCCTCCAAGTGTGAGGGTCAATTCAGGGTGACAAAGGTAATTAGTTCGGTAGTTTATGAAATACAAGATGAGTCGCGAATAATTCAGAAGGTCCACATAAAGTACCTGAAACATTATTGATCAATTAACCCGGACCTGGTTAACGAAATGCTTTCTTCATAGTCGGAAGATGTGGAAGAGATTCCGGAGGTTCCATCCAAAGACGTTCTAGATACTGCAGATTCGTAGGATCGTTCCGGTAGAAGGGAGTTCGCCTGTCATCGGACCATCGACCAGGGTTCGACACTCCGATCGAAGAAGCCGATATATCAAAGAAACCGGTGCACATCGGGGACGGAATGTTCAAAAACACCTACAGGTCACAAATCTTAACCAAATCAAACAAAATTTAGCCAGAAAAGTTTGTAAATGAATTTCAAAGAGACTCGAGAAGCCAAATTTGTCAAAATAAATTCTTTAAACAAATAGTTTGAATAATTGTTGTTAAATTTGCAATATATTGCAAAAATCATGCAAAACAACGCAAACCTTAAACCCATAAACCCTAAACCCATAGACCCTGAACCGATAAACCCTAAACCCTAAACACATTAACCCATAATCGCTAAACCGATAAACCCTAAATCCATGAAAACTAAAATTCTAGACTCTAAATCATACAACTATAAATTCCAAACCCATAAACACTAAGTCTACTAATTTCTAATCCACAAACTCAATTATGGAAGAATTTCAACTCTAAAACAATAAATCAATAATTTTCACACTATCCTAAAATGCTAGCTTAAACCACTAATGTAAAAAGTTCCAACTCTAAAAACCATAATTCAATCATATTCGAATTTATTCAGAAACGTCAAACGCAGAATCCCTATTGTTTATAGATCATTTATTCCATACTAATAGAGCTAATGACTATTCGAATAATTCAATAATCATATAAAGTTTCTAAATTAAATTTTCGAGATAAAGTACGGTTAATTGACAGTAAGGTCTTTATATCCCTAATCAGCGATCTTGAAAAAGTTATTTACTTTGAAACTTTTCGAGGTAAAATGCTGTATAATTGAATAGTTATTTTTAGATCTTATAGACTCATCATTGGAGGAACAAAAATAAATGCTGTAATAAAATATGAAAAATGCTATAATATGCTACAAAAGATTGTTTTATATTAACTTTAAAACTAAATTTCATGACACTATAAATATTTAAAATAGTCCTATAACTGAAATGGTAATAAGTTTAAATATTTCACGTGTTATAATATGAAAATTTAGTTAAAACTTGTTTCTACTAATGTTTAATCATTTAAATTACGATATCTGACATGACCAATATTATTACGTATATTTATTTTCTGATCACATACATAAAAAAATCTGTTTTAGTTTTCATTGTTTGCATAATAGTTTTTGGTTATGCACTACTAGCTTCGTAATATTTTATGATTTCAGTATTGAGCATGTATTATATGATCATAAATACATTAATGCTTATAGTAATTTAAAATTATCTGCAAATAAATTAAATGTTGATTTAATTTGTATCGACCATTACATCCTGATTTAAATGATAAAGAATTGTCGATAATAGAAAAATAAATAGAGAAGCATCATTTAAAAGTAAAAATTCTAAATGGTTGCAAGGACATGTGTCTATTGAATTAATAAAACGTAGCTCAAGTGGTGGAAGACCAGCAATTGAAAATTTTGAAAACGGTTCTACATCTACAAAGCGAAGAAAAATACAAAAGTTATCATATAGTTATTCAAAAGAAGAGTTAAAATAAGCTTTTTATAAAAAGCTCAAAGAATGTAGAAGAAGATTTCTGATAACAATGATAGAAGACATTTTAAATAGTGAAAATAATAGTAAACTGAAATTATCTGAAGATGTATCTTTGGTCCTCATTGTAGATGCATAATTATCAAAATGGCAGTATGATAGTATTCGAAAAAGAACGGAAGAAAAGAATGCAGATCTTTTTATTAATTATAAAAACCTTGCAGAAGCTAGAAAGAAATGTTATCCGTCACCCTGAAGAATAACCATGATTGAAGAAGGTGCAAAAATTAACTTACGAGAGTTGCTTAACCACACTGGTTCGCGGTTAGTATAAATACCCTCTACTTTTATCTCAATTACCTAATACTGATGATGATATGTCTAGAAATGATTTCGAAATGGGGATGTGATGGAGTTTCTGATCAAAGTCAGTATAAACAAAAATTTTCTGAAGGAACATTAGCAGACATTAGTATTTTTCTGATTTCTTTGGTACTACTTAAGTTAGAAATAAAGGATGGAAATAATATTAAAAATATTTTGTGTAATCCACAATCTGGTTCTACAAGATATTGTCGTGTCATTAGTTTTGAATACGCCAAAGAAACTGACGAGAAAACTAAACTTGAAGTAAGCAATTTGGAATCTGAAATTAATTCTGTTCTACCAACAACAGTTGAAATTCATAGAAAACAAATAAAAGTAACACATGAGATGCATTTAACAATTATTGACGGAAAGGTGGTTACAGTATTAACAGAAACGTCATCGAATGCATGTTGCGTTATATGTAAAGCAATTCCAGTGGATATGAATACTTAGAAATGTTATCAAGAAAAGCAGTACTAATTGAAAATTGTAAGTATGGGTTGTCAAGTCATTACAGGAAATTTAATACGCGAAAGTGTCGCATAATTTATACAAATGCTGATTTAATTCATAAATTCCTACTTTCTTCAGGCCCATGTATTTAAAAAAAAATGTAATATAAACTACAAAAAACATTTGCAGAATAAATGACCAAATAGAAAAAATAACTTAACTATTAAATCCATAAATTTTTCAAATAATTTGTTTGTTCAAACAGATTAATTCAAAACAACTTAATTAATACTAAGACTGCATTTGTTTATATACAATGAGATTTAAAAACAGTTCTTATTTAAAAAACAATCTGTTACGAATAAAAAATTATTCTAGAAAAAATAATTGGTTGCAACAAATTTTGTTTGGAAAACTTATGGCAAACTTGAAATTAGCGCACAAAAAAACCTTTACTTAACATATATTGTATTTGTATTGCTATTCATTTCTTAAAGACGTTAAAAGCCTTATTAAGATTAAATATAGATTATGAAAAATTAATGACTTAGTCATATGGTTGTAACAAATTTTATTTGAAATATAAAAAATACTGCTTCGGACATATTTTTCCAGTAGAATTAGATTTTGGAATTTATTTTGCAAAACTAATGCCGAATTTCAAATCAGCTATGCCTTAAACACTCTAAATTCTGTATGAATTATTTAGTTCATGCCCCGAAATCTTGTATTCACGAAAGGGTTATACAATTATGTTTTAAAAAAACTTGATTTCGCCATATTTTGTTTTAAAAAATGTTCAAAAAAGTTATTTTTAAAAACTTGGCTTTGTGAGTCTCTTTATAATTCAATTAGAAACATTTCTGGCTGCATGTTTTTTGATTTTGGTTAAGATTTGCGACCCCAAAGGCCCAAAAACCCCAAATACATCTCCACACTACTTTAGAGTCATCAGCAAGCAGGGTGCACAGGAGACTCAGAAAGCGAACCATTGGCGTCCCGATCGTCCAACTCGCGCGCCGTCTAGTTCCAGGGAGACCCCGAAAAATCAAAAAGAGACATTCCCATGATTCCAATCTCCACAAAGCGGAAGGGACGGAGGAGGAGGAAGAAGGACTCCGCCGCAGCAGTCACCTCAAAAACAAGAAGTAGGGTACCTTCAAAAGGCTCCCCAATCTCGAAAGCAACAGTGGATATTGCGATCTATCGATGGAAGCTGGACAATAACGTCGGAGTCGATAAAAGTGAGGCGGGAACCATGTTTACCATGGGAGATCTCTCTCGCCCATTAGAAGACGATAAGAAGACGTGGCCTCTCCTAGAAGTAGAAGCGCATGTATTGGCCTTGCTAGGATTTCTGTCCTTCCCCGCGACAGGAGTACAGGTCGCTCTTCGACCTAGCATCTAAGCACTAGTTATTAAAAATTAAAAATAATAAACAAGTAAAATATTAACAATAGATATTTATAGTTTTGTGATTTGACTTTATCTTAAGGTAGAAGTTTTATTTCCTATTTAATTCCAATGCTATAAGCTCATTTCATTATTTGAACTATTCTTTTAAAATCTGTTTGGCATGTTTTATTTAAGTAAAATATTATCATGTTATACCAAAGTGATATTCAGAGATTCTTTTATAGGAATAAAATGAGCCTTAAGACATAAGGATTAAATAAGAATTGCATGTTTCTTACGTAAAGAGAAAGCAAAAACATAAAAGTCTAAATAACTATTTTTGAATTAAAAATCTTAACATGGAATTTTTTTCAGACGCTTACATTTATATCTCTTTCAAAGTTAGTTTTGATTACGTATTAAAATATTTGCCTCAATTTTGAAAACTTCCTGCATAATAAAATCAGGAAAATTTAAAATTATGTGGGTTTTTCAGTGCAATGTTAGCCAATTTGAAAGTTTTATAGGATTTTGCTCATGCAGACCAGTGCAGACTCTTGGAAAATTCTTTAAAACTTGTGGAAATTTAAATAATAATTCGGCAACTTCCATATCGTTGAGAAGTTTGATTAAATTAACTTCCGCATGAAAAACTTATGGTTACTTTTCGAGACCAGTTTAGTTTCATCATCAGACTTCAATTGCACATAAATTCCATCAATAACAAAGAACCATAATAATAGAAATAAGATAAGAATGTATTATTTTTGGATCCTACCTTAGTTAAATTAGAAATTCGAAAGAAAAAAGAAAATATTGTATAGAAGACACATTGAGGAAATCGCGAGTGCTCATATTTATGTTTAGATTTCTTAAAGAGATCGTTCTGTAAAAAGTTAAATAATGTTTCATGAAAATTCAGAACAGTTAAAATTATAAAAATAAATAAAAGATTAAAAATGGACAGCTCCTTAATTATGTCATGAATGTGGAGTAAAAAACCAGCTGTTGTCAATATTTTCAAGATATTTAAAAATTATGCACTGAAAAAGTTGTATAGTAAAATGTGTTGTTCAAATGGAAGGGGGAGTGATCTCTTCTTCCATCTTGCTCTGCGAGCACTGATATTGAATTTGAGGTCACGTGAGCATAATTGCAACGATTATCAAACATCGTTCAAAACGTGTCAAGTCTTTTTTTTTGTAAGTGGAGCCCAGTTTTGAAAATATTAATTTTTGAAAATTTCTGCTTCCTTTTCTGATTCGCTAGTATCAATCACAAGGCACGTCCCTCACCCAGTGGCGCTGACGTGATGGTAACTTGTCTGCTTGCAATTTCGCTGCTGTGGCGTTCGAATCTTTAGGCTAGAGATTTTTTGTTACAAAATAAAGAATTCGAATTATTATTCTTATTCATTTTCATTAATTATTACTTGTCGAAATTATACATATTTTTTAAATGGGTTAAACAACCACCGAATGCTCCTACTGGAAGAAACCGTCATGCAAAAAAGACACCGCCTCCCAGTAGAACTGCGAATAATCACTTATGACCACATCTCACGACCGTGAGGTGGGTAGTCACAGGGCACGATGAAATCAAAACGACAAGAAGTAATGGAAAATTTACTTCATCTCCCTCGAAGCGTTCGGCAGTGAAGATTCGTGAAAACCACCGCGAAGGCCAAAAAAGATGGTAATAAAGCGCTCCTTTTGTCGCATTATTTCTGTAGAGATAAGTAGTTCCCGCATGGGTGTGACACCCTGTTAGTACGTGTTCTAGGTGATCAGCGTATGCATGACACGCTCTGCACCTATCGCTGGGAACTTCTTGACATAAAATGCCCAAATGATCTGAGAAAAGAAAAAGTTTGCCCCTTTGATAAAGACTGTTTTTCTACAATTCTGTAAAAGCTTCCCTTAGTTTTCTTGTTAAATAGCTGTTGACGGAACCTTTCAACCTCTGCTGCCTTTACTCCGGATTTTAGAAGTGAAGCACCTGGATGGAGTAATGCGCTAGTGCATCAGTGAAGGAACTTGCAATTGAGGAGTTACGTGCAATAACCGGTTATAGAATTCTAGCGCTTCATTTTGTTGGCCCCGAGAGCTAGTAAAAAATGTTGAAAGGTTCAATTTTCTAAATTTATATTTAAATAGAAAACTTGAATGCGCATCTTTTTTCCTCCATAAAAAATGGTAGATTTTGTAGTTTTTGTAATAAATGGAAAAAACTTAAAAATGATATTAGACATTCTTTAAAGAAACTTTAGAATAAGAGAAACTGTACTTATTATAAGGACAATATTTTGCATAGTGCATCTGGGATACCTCTGTGTTTCTCCTGAACTGACCTGCATAATGCAATTTGCACGGGGCAGCCTAGGACAAGATTTTCCAGCATTTAAATTATACCTCTTCCAAAGTAATCCTCCATTTCTGTGAGTTCATATATATAGCACTATTTGTAAAGTCTCTTTCTGAATCTGGAAACTCTCGAGAGTGAAGCATCATTGCTACTTTTCCTTCTTTTTTGTTTTCTCTCATGAGCCCGTTTCTCCCAATAAATTTTTCAATCGCTTTACCAACTTGCTTAGTGTTCGGGACAAACTCTGCGTTGCACGGGAAAGTCTTAAAGCTTTCTTCGCTATTTAATTGTATTCTTCTCCGTTTTATTTCTTGTGCTCGTACACATGCTATGCACTTTATTTCAGTTTCCCGAAGTTGGTCATTTCAGAGGGCCTCATTCTGTGCCTCTAATTTAAAAAATCTTTTTCTCAGTTTGTCACTCTCGGCAGTCAAGTCTTTATCTACTTCACTCTCAGATCTTTTTTTTTCATATTCATATAGTGGAGTATCTCTGCGTGCAGGCTCAGGGCGCTCCTAATCTCGCAAAGATCTGTCTTGGGCTTTTACAAGCTATTAATGACTTCTTTAAGGTTTTCAAAAGTGTCAAAATTTGCTAGAACACGGGCAAAGGGGCAAAAACATCAATTTCGTTAGTATTAGCTTCTTTATCAGGCGTGCTTCCCCTTCTTTTCCGTTTGGTGCTTTGGAGTAAAAGGCTCGCTTACTGTACAAGTCAGGTGCATGTTCATTGTCGTTTCGTTGCCTTTAGTTGTCTCTGATGTAGAATTTGCCATTGAGTTTGCCATGACGTTATACCAGCGATTCGTGCGTGGAGGGGTGGGCCGAAATAACTGGGAACCTGTATACCCTCGGAACTCTGTCCTATTCCAGTTCCCTGGGGCCCAGCCTTTGTTTAAACGGTTCCGGCAAACACGGACGGACCGGAACTCGCCCAGAGCCTTACAGATTCCGATCTCTGCTGACACATCGGCAATGCAAGCACACATCAGCCACTCGCCACGTCAGCGGGTTAGGCAGGCGTGGTTTGGAGCACTCCCAGTGGGCTGCAGCAGGAAACAGTCACAGTTTTTTCTCGGTGTATCCTTCACCTAGTCTGTTTGGTCTGCGAGGTGTATTTATTTCCGCCTTAACCTTTTTTCCAGCGAGAATTCGCCCATCCGCCACCTGGGGATGCGCCAGGTATGGGTTACTGACTCCCACTGTGGGGTAGATAGGTAGATAGGTAGATGGGTAGATCGGTAGATAGGTAGATACGTAGATAGGTAGATAGATAGATAGCAAAAAATATCAACAAAAAACCATAATCAACTATTTCATTGCCACATATTACCTATCCACTTCCCGATGCAATATAGAAAGTTATAAAGATCAATTCGAATACGATTTCAAATGCGCTCATATGTGCAACTTTCAAAATCAACAAAAAACCATACTCAACATCCTCATTGCCACTTATTACGGATCGACTACCGACCGACTACCCCCGATGATATCAGCAAATAACCTAAATTACAATATAAAATTTATAAAGATCTCTTCGGATAGGATTGCAAATTCGCTTATATTTGTCACTTTCAAATGAACAGAAAAGCATAATAAAACCCCTCGTTACCATTTGTGACGATCCACTACCCGATGATATAAGCAAATAACCTAAATTGCAATATAGAAAGTTGTAAAGATCTCTTAGAATAGTATTTCAAATCTGCTCGTATGCGCCACTTTCAAAATTAACAAAAAAACATAATCAAATCCCTCATTACCATTTTTACAATCCGATGATATCTGCAAATATCCTAAATTGCAATATAATAATTTATAAAGATCTCTTCGAACAGGATTTCAAATTCGATCATATACGCCGGTTTGAAAATGAACAGAAAACCATATTCAACCCCTTCATTGACACTTGTTACGATCCACTACTCAGTGGTATCCGCAAATAACCTAAATTGTAATATAAAAAGTTGTAAAGATCTCTTCGCATAGGATTTCAAATGCGCTTATTTGTGCCACTTTCACATGAACAAAAAACCATATTCATGCCTTTCATTTCAGCATGTTACGATTCGCCCCCCGATGATATCTGCAAATAACCTAAATTACAATATATAAAGTTATAAAGATCAATTCCAGTACGATTTCAAATGCGCTCATACGCGCCGCTTTGAAAATCAACAAAAAACCATACTCAACATCCTCATTGCCACTTATTACGGATCGACTACCCAATGATATCTGCAAATATCCTAAATTGCAATATAGTAAGCTATAAAGATCAATTCGAATACGATTTTAAATGCGCTCATACGCGCCACTTTCAAGATCATCAAAAAGCTATAATCAACATCCTCATTGCCATTTACTACCGATTGATTACCGATCGACTACCCCCGATGATATCAGCCAATAACCTAAATTACAATATGAAAAGTTATAAAGATCGCTTTCTACAGGATTTAACATGCGCCCATATGCTGCATTTTCAAAATCAACAAAAAACCATAATAAACCCCCTCATTGCCACGTTTTACGATCCACTACCCGACGAAATCTCCAAATAACATAAATTGCAAGATAAAAAGTTAGAAAGGTCGCTTCAGGCAGGATTTCAAACGCGCTCATATGTTCCACTTTCAAAATTTAAAAAAAAAACATAATCAACCCCTTCATTACCATTTGTTACGACTCACTACCCGATGATATCTGCAATTAAAATAAATTGCAATATAAAAACTTTAAAGGTCGCTTCGAACAGGATTTTGAATGCGCTCATATCTACCACTTTCGAAATGAATAAAAAAACACTAATCAAACCCGTCATTGCCATATAGAGCATAGTATTTCTACAAACCCAAAAAATTTTTGGAAGCATGTAAATAAGAACAGATCTTGTAACGATATA